>JASGXE010018479.1:0-11463 GCA_030068105.1 Sinentomon sp. SZTP_YWyxl
TTGTCGCAACTCCATATTGCGAATAAAAGCAAAAACCTGGCATCAATCAAGCTGAAGAAAACTTCAGATGCAGAGCCAAGTGCGTCAATCTGCTGAGCTCCATCCCAATGCAGTCGTAACGAAATATTACGACTGGGAGGAGTGGAAGTGGGAAGAGGCGAATGGCAGTTCTCGCCAAAAGCAGAAGAGCCTTTGTTGTCAGCCAGATTTCGATGAAAACAGCCCACAGTTTGGTACGATGGAGTTCGACAGCGAGTAAACGAGCAAACATTTTTTGGGCAGCCAGCAGACAACTTTTTCAACAGACCCAGAATAAAAAGAAAAAATTAAAAGCTGAAGTTGAAATAAGCGATAAAAGCAGTTCAAGCGATAAAAACAAAAAGGCCTGCAATTTGATGTGAAAACCTGATATGAACTCAAAAGCGGCCTGCGTGAGGTAAAACAATTATGCTGGACAGACACTGCGGTAACAAGTTTCAGGAGGATTAAAAATTGTTCAATAGACTGAATGCTCTCCGGATGGATACTTACGAGTATGTGTTCCGAAAAACAGGCATGAGATTTGCTTTTCCAGTGTTTCCAAGGCTTGAATAGCACTGACTTAAAAAAATATTGAAAAGTTTACCGACTTTGAAGTCCGACAAAAAGTTCGATAAAGCTTCTTCCGGAAAGACATCAGTTTCCCACGTGGCGTGAATGCTTCGAACAAAGACTGAGATCATCCTGGAGAAAACGGCGGTTCCGGCTCTGCTCAGGTGGATCTTGTCCTTCGCCCACCAGCTGCGAGTGAACTGATGATTGGCATCAATGAAATGGAGATCGTTGTCCTGGCACAGGTTTTCAAGTGAACGGTTGGCATGGTAAATGATTGGAGATGGGACATCATGTCGCCGAAGGACGGCTGAGAAGCCGACTGCTGCCTCACAGTGGCTTGACCTCACAGTTTTTATCAGGTTATCATAGCGAGCCGCAAGGACAGAAGGCTTACACCTCTGGGACAAATCATTTGACCCAACATGAAAACTTATGGTTTTAAAACTTTGGTGGAGGACGTTTGAGCGGGCTAGAAACTGTCCAATGTCCAAAGTGGTAGCTCCAGGAAAAGTTAACACCAGACAATTCCGGAAACCTGAACTGTCACTTTTCCACAAATGTCGGGTGATGGAGTCACCGATTATCAAGTTATCAGCGTCAAGACGCCCTGCGTAGATCGGCGACTTGAATGGTTCGAACGTGGATGGGAAGTTTATGTCCAACAATGACTGCAGTGGCTGATCATTTTCCGGCACATTTGCGGAGGCCGGTGGTACTATTCTGGCAGAGGAGTCATTTTTCGGGTCGCAAACAGATGGGTGAGAAATCTGTTCGTGAGAAACTTGGCTGTGGTGCTGAGAATACTGTTCATTTGGAATTGCTTTGAAGATCTGAGATTCAAATGAATTTGACGTGTTGTTGCACTTGACATTTTGGCTTTGGGAGTTTTGATTGCTCAAGTCTGATATGAGCGAAGCCATGTTGGACAATTCAACTGCTTGAGTGTCCAGTTTTGAACTCAAGTCAGCTGGAGCCATTCACGTGAATGTACGACACAAGAACACCCTTGATCTCATCTATCGCCGTACACAACTGTTCAAGCTTTTTCAGAATTGTTGGGAGATTGTCCGGACTTTCAGAGGAGATTTCAGAGGATTTAGCTTGCGGGCAGGTGGCAGTATTGGCGACAGCTGACACAATCAATGTATCAGGTAACTCATCATCATCCGGTGCCAAACGGCACGAAGAGCACGCCCATAACGTATCACAGTCACTGTAAAAAAGTCACTATGTAAAAAAACTTGGCTGCCAGATTGTTCCACTCTAAAATTGTTTGCGGGAAAAATGAATGCTGAAGGATATTTCGTGGCCTAAAACTTGGCTGCCAGATTGTTCCACTCTAAAATTGTTTGCGGGATAAATGAATGCTGAAGGATATTTCGTGGCCTAAAACTTGGCTGCCAGATTGTTCCACTCTGAAATTGATTGTGTGATAAATGAATGCTGAAGGATCTTAGTTCATTCTTTTTTGGTAATTTGTCACTTTCTTTTTTCCACATAAACCGAACAGAAATTAACAAATTATAACCAGTGTAGTGGTCAAGCAGTCGCATTACATCTTTCGATGTGTGACCCAATGGTATGTGTTTTTTACACTCTTAGAAATGGCACAAATTATACCCTGTTGCACAGAGCTAGACCCCAATCAAAAGGTCATTTTGCTCGCTATCCACAGTCATCAAGGTGGCGCTCTGGAGAGGAATCCTGGCATTTGTCTTTTTGACATTTTCAAGAAGTTCGGTGGAAACATACACTCCCTTTTTTCGTACCTGCCTACTTTGAGGAACGCTATTGTGTTTTCTTTACAGTACTTCGATACCTACTAACTCTGATTAGGATTCCGTAATTTTTGGTAGAACAAGGTACGAAGGCTGTTCCAAGATCCACTGAACTTTTTTTTACCTGTTGCACTTATCCAAGTCTTTTTTTCTCTTTGACATTTATCACTCAGTGGATTCCAGCCAAAATTTCAATTCCATGATGTGTACATAGTTTTTTTTTCTGCTGTTGATATAGCATGTCTGCCTCCGTTACCTGACATTCTGGTTGAATTTGTGCCAGATGGAGCATCTCAGTCTGACATGATTTTTGACTCACAGAGGCCTATGAAATTAACGAAAGCATGATGGCCACATAGCCAGAGGCGATGTGATCACATTCCATATTGAATGCATGATCAATAAAGATAGGCCAAGACACCCTTGTGAGGGCATGGGGGCAGTTTTTTTGGGTTCAACGGGGATTATTCTGGGGGAACGACCAAAACGTGGAAAAAACAGCAACGGCCGACATCGTGATTCCTTTCTCCGATAGTAGATAGGATATGAGTTGCGAAAGTTAACAGAAGTCCCCGAAAGACTTGGATGAGACCGCCCCTGCTTCGTTGGGGTGGAAACATGTCCTGATGAGCTCAGCATAAAAATTCTTGTTGTGCGTTCATTGTACGAATAATGGGGCATGTTCAACGAAATCTTGCGCTACCACTTCCCCAATTTCATGTCGGCCACGCTCCTTCAGGACGATACAAACCATCCCTGGCCTTTTCTTAGAGATTTACTTAACCAGTTCATGAAATCAATTCCCAATAGAGAAGTTCGGACAAACCCTTTGTATCCCTGGTGCAATAAACACCTGGAAAAAATAAATCGCAAAAAACGGAAGTTTTCCTCTCTTTCTAAAAAAATTCCCTCACATACCTGGGTATGCCGAAAGGCACGCAGAACTGAAATATCGCTCTAACAAACTTTACGAACGGCAATTCTCCGCATTCATCGAAAATGCAATCAAATCACCATTTGGAAAGAAATTCTGGGCTTTTATAAAACGCAAACGAAATAACCGTACGGTATGTCCACTGAAGGTGAATGGAGCCATATTGTCTGAACCAAGCGATCACCTCCCTGTATTTCGTGAGCAGTTCTCTAAAATTTATTGCAACTCAGTCTCTGTAACTTGCAGCTACACAGTCACTGCTGGAAATATTAGGCCTTCTCTTCCTGACATCCCGTTCGCTCCCGTTGCAAATCAAGACTCCACTGAATTTTCTTTAAACAAACGTGATTGTAATAAACCTTTTTATCCGACAATTTGTACATTTCACGATGTTCTTAAGCTCATTCAAAACCTGTCTAATAATAAGGGCCCGGGACCTGACCTGTTAACAGTCAAGATGATGAAACATATTGCATACCCCTTGTCATTTCTGCTTGAAGCTCTTTTCAATCAAGCATACAGAACGGGCGCTGTCCCTGACTCCTGGAAGACTTGCTTTATCACACCAGTTCCAAAGAAAGGAGACTTTAGTGATCCTTCAAACTATAGACCCATTTCATCAGTAAACAGTGTAGCGAAAACATTTGAGAAAATTGTCGCCTGTGTCATCACCAACTTTTTAAACGCCAACAATGTCCTACACTGCAACCAACATGGATTCAGATCCAACTTGTCATGTGAGACCCAGCTGATCGAGCTGGTGCACGACATCAGCAGAGCATTTGAAAAGAAACTGGTAACTGATGTCATTTTCATAGATCTCAAATCAGCATTCGATACTGTGCCGCATGGTCTCTTAATAGAAAAACTAAGGATACTAAACTTTCCGGCACACATCATCTCTCTTGTGGAATCTTTCCTCACCTGATCTGGGATTATCAAAATCCAAAACCTCACTGACAATGTCCCCTTCTCCATCAATCAAGGGGTACCTCAAGGCAGCGTTCTCGGACCCTTATTATTCATGATAATTTACATGAACGACATAAGTGTAAATATTTGCAGCACTATTCGGCTCTATGCCGACGACATTGCTTTATACGCACATTTCCCGGGAGACGACTGCTCGACTCAGCTTCAATCGGATTTATTTTCAATAGAAAACTGGTGTCAAACTTGGAAAATGAACATAAACGACAGTAAGAGTGTTGCAATGAGGTTTGAAAAAACACCTCCGCATACTGCCTCAAATGCTTTTTCCTGTCGTGGTAAAAATCTGGATTTCACAACTTACTCTGGTTCCCTTGAATTGTGGATCTCGTGGATTTACCTGGGTGTCTAACTGACAAGCAATCTTAATTGGAATCCTCATATAGAACAAATATGTAACAGTGCGAGACGAGCGTTGGGTGCCATTCAGAGAAATCTAAAGTCATCAACAACCGAAATCAAATGCAAAGCATATATTAGCATGGTTCGACCCTTACTTGAATATGCCTGCACAGTGTGGGACCCTTTTTTTACATACCAAATTTTGTTCATAGAAAGAATTCAGCGCACTGCGGCGCGATTTATATCGGGAAACTTCTGTAGAGATACAAGTGTAAGCTCTCTACTTCATAATCTTAACCTTCAAACACTTAGCGAAAGAAGGACAAGCAGAAGGCTACAAACTCTCTCCATGCAATATTATAGCACACCGATACAATATCGAGTTGCCATCAGAATTCACTCTATGCCAACAGCCCCGCAGGACTCAAAATGATTTGCATATTATCCAACCAATCATAAAGAACACATGTCACTTTAATTCATTCTATCCCAGGACATGTCGTGACTGGAACAAGCTACCCACTGCGTCTACCTATGTGCGCAACGCTAAGTCGAGCAGGCCGTCAAAATAACAACTTGCATCAGCACCTGTTCATTGTCTTCTGTGTTCATTGCTTCTTCTTTGTTTAATTTTTTGCCAATGTTGTCTCACTATACCTGTACATAGCCGCTTTACTCCTGAAAATTTGCAAATTAACCGCAAATAAAGGATTCTTTGAATTTGAATTTGAATAACTGCGCTCAACAACAGTTGATGTATCCATCAAAAAATCGATGCATCTGCAAACGTCCATAACCCGTTACTATAACCCGCATATCTGCCGCAGGAATTGCAGTGAAAGGAAAGGCTATATCCATTTCCAAATAAATATAAGCTACTGGCTTTTGGCAGTTCTAATAACCGAAATCAACTATAGTTTTAGGCGAATTTCAATCGAAATGGGCTACGCGTGCACGGGATCCAAGTCAACAGATTCGTAATTCCGTACCTAAAATATTCGTCTCACACGACGCAGCAATAAAATTTCGATTATTTTTCATAATCGCATTGGCGACATTTTTCGTTTTCGTTCCGTGTGACGTTTCCAGCAAACGGGGTAAAATGAGAAATGAGAAAATGAGAAGTGAAGAGCGCAAGCAACCAGAGCTGACGTTCCTAGCAGTACGAGTAGGCCTATAGATACATATTGAACCAGTTACTCGGTTTGACTAATAGCTTCTTGTCAAACCCCATAAATATCACTAATCTCTCCTTTCGTGCTAATAGCATCGCCAGTATCTATGGTGTAGGGGTGAAACATGGTGCGAATACCTATTACTGGGGAGATTGGCGCATGGTTCGGTACATGTCGCGGTCCCCATTCTGCAAAAACCCTCCTCCACCACTTGTGTTTGATGTAGTTCGGCAGTTTCTTTTGGACTTCCCTCGGCGCATTTTCAATATAGCTTTTAAATTGAATTTCAAAAGGGTTCTCTTGCTTTTTGCAGGTCGCGTCTTCACCATTAGCCGGATAGCAGCCAGCAGGCCAGTTCTGATCTTACGAAGGTTTCTGTACAAGTATAGTTGACGCCATGTTGCGTAGCTTTGCAACCAACGCTTCATTTTCCTTTCCGATATACGTGTGTACTGTTCAATAACCTCGGACGAATGATGCTGCTGTTTCGAATGAACTCTCTCATTTACTCCATGCAGTCACCTCTCACCACCCACACGTCACCACTTTTGGCCACGAAATATTTACACCCTATCGAACGTTCGCACGGAAAACCCCAGTTTCCAGAATAAAATTAAGTGCCCGAAATGAATCCAGAAAGTAATTAAAAAGAGGGTGCGTCAGAGTTGCGGCCTCGGAGTGGAGAGGCAAACGACGCGCAGTGTCTTTGGCCTGGCTCATGTTGGCCCAAATGCACCACCTCAATAAGCTACTGCCGATGGCGGATATGCCGTCTCACGAATCTACGGATAGTCTTCCAAATCATCAAAGCTTCAGTCAAAGCAAACTCTGTCGTTCGTTCGGTTGTGACACGACACATCCTTTCATCGGACAGAACGGGACGGGACGGGATGCGGTGACCGCGACCCGTGTCAGATTACAGAGGCGACGCATATCCAGTTCCGAAACTGAAGATCAGATCGGGATGGGGTCATTTTATTAACTTACTGAAGATTAAATAAGCAAGCAGAAAAGCAGAAAATGCAATGCATGCACATAGATTCATGGCAATAACTTTGCCGCGAATCAAACGTGAGAGCGGTTCCTTCGCAGAAGGAGGGAAACAAGTTGGAATGGACCAGCATAGCTCAAAGCCAGGCTTGCGAAGCGAACAGCATGCCGTTTGCCCTAGCTTTCTGGTGGACACCGCATGTCGGGTGGAGAAGCAGTTTCAGCTCTTTGAAACAGATATGCCACATGCTATACAGGGTGATTCAGAGATAGTGGACAAAACTTCGTCCATATATTCCTGTGTTAATTCTGAACAAAAAAGTCTAAACGAACCAATGTCCGCAAATGCACCGTTTGGCCGTTAAAAGGTGTTTCTTTGCTTGTCATCTAGCGTACGTGCACTTCTCCAAACGCATTCTGAACAAAAACCTTTTTTGCATTCTGAACAAAAAAGTCTTAATGAACCATGTCCGCAAATGCACCGTTTGGCCGTTAGAAGGTATTCCTTTGCTTGTCATCCAGCGAACGTGCACTGTTCCAAACGTACTTGCGGCGATCTGAGCGTCCTAAATGAGTCAAACGTGACATCTGGGCCCCTGGGTATCAAGCTCATTGCTGCACATTCCAAGTTTTACCAAAAAGCATCCTGTAAACCAACGGCGGTGCAGACGGATTGTAAGTATTCTCACATGACTGACAAGTATTGCGGGTCAATTTTTTTTTATTAAAACATGGAATGTAAAACAATGCCCTTGGTACGCAGGATCCCATCTAGTTTGGCACATTTATGACGCTCAGATATTCCGCAAGTGCACTTGCGGAATATCAGTTGCAGGCAGTACATTCCAGTCAGCGATTGCACGTGAAAGGAAGGAAAATTTCCCAACATCTTTTTTGAAGGAGAGAGGTCTTATCTTAAAAGGGTGATCATGCCTGCCATAGAATATGAGGGAGGGTGAATAAACTCAAGCAGTTCTATCCCCCCACCCCCGGTCGTGCAAAGGACTCGAAACAGGCACAAGAGCCGATGACATTTTCTTCTGGCAGCCAACTTTGAATTGAATTGAATTGTATTTGTGGGTTTCCCCATTATCATACACATATAGGATACAACAAATTTTCACATACACTCACAAGGAAGGAGAAAGAACTGAAGCTGGGAGAAAACGGTAAGGAAATTGAAAAGTTAGGTAATTGATCAAAACGACTTAAATTATTATCAGTCAATGGAGGAGATGGACTTAAGGAGCAAATAGTGGAAGATGCCGTTCAGCTCACCCATGTGCAGAACTCTCTGAGCTGGGCAGGCAGGAAAATCTCCTCCTAAGAATTGGTATGCTCAATGGCTGGGAGAACACTGTTGCAGGCAGTACATTCCAGTCATCGATTGCACGCGAAAGGAACGAAAATTTCCCAACATCTTTTTTGAAGGAGAGAGGCCTTATCTTGAAAGGGTGATCATGCCTGCCATAGAATGAGTGAGGGTGAATAAACTCAAGCAGTTCCCCCCACCCCCCAGTCGCGCAAAGCATTCGAAACAGGCACAAGAGCCGGTGACATTTTCTCCTGGCAGCCAGTGTCGGCCAACCAAGCTGAGAAATCATTGCGGACACGCTGCTTTTCCATCGATAGTCTCCACAACAAAGCGAGCGGCACGGCGCTGGATGCGTTCCAACGACTCAGATTTGCAAACTAAATGGGGTCCCCAGGACGTCGATGCATACTCCAAAATAGGCCTAACTAAGGCAAGATAGGCAATTCCACTTATTTTAACGGGGCACTTCCTAAAGTTCCTTTTAATAAAATACAGAGCACTATTTGCTTTTTTGGATACTGCTGCAATTTGTCTAGACCAATCGAGTTTGCGATCAAAAATAACTCCCAGGTATGTTGAAATATATATGCGGGGATAATGGTTGGTCACACAGAACATACACAGAAGGATTAACTTTAATCGAACTACATAGCAAAACTGTATAAGCGAACATTTGGTCGGGTTCAGCTTCATGGAAGAGGTCTCGCACCAGTCTTCAATTGCTAACAAATCAGCTTGCAGTCTGTCAGAGTCCAAAGAGCTGGCAATTTCTGAGTAAATGAGACAGTCGTCTGCAAACAACCTTATTTTGGACTTAACAGTGCCATCTATGTCATTTATGAAGATCAAGAACAGTAAGGGTCCCAGAATACTTCCTTGGGGCACTCCAGATGTTACGGGTAGGTGATCAGAGAGACCAACCAGGTTCGACCAACCAGGTTGAGAAATCATTACGGACACGCTGCTTTTCCTTCGATAGTCTCCAACAACAAAGCGAGCTGCACGGCGCTGCTGGATGCGTTCCAACGACGCAGATTTGCAAACTAAATGGGGTCCCCAGGATGTTGATGCATACAACAAAATAGGCCTAACTAAGGCAAGATAGGCAATTCCACGTATTTTAGGGAGATACTTCCGAAAGTTCCTTTTAACGAAATACAGAGCACGATTTGCTTTTTTGGAAACATCTGCAATTTGCCTCGACCAATCGAGTTTGCGATCAAAAATAACTCCCAGATATGCTGCTTCAAGCTCAAGCCGCTTCAAGCCATCAACACATGCGGTAGAGCAGCAGTTCGGATCTCAGATGAACCCTTCCGAAGTTAATCCGTTCGCGGTCCAGGCTCCAGGCCTGGTTTCCATGCACTATTTTTAAGGTAAAGTTTTCCACAACGTGGAGACCGGGCAGTAAAAATTGGTTAGGTTCGCCTCTCTGACCCCCATAAGTATGGCACTTAACTTCTTTAAGCGAATGCCGGTGCATTATGGCTTATCGTAAAATGCATTAAATACGTTTCAGTGAGCGTTTATCATCAGCGCATTTTCATTTTCTTCTCCCTCAGTGAATGATTGTGCAACAAACTCATCAGAGCATATTCGTGTTCATAAAAAAAATAATTGTGGAAATATTTTTCCTTTCGATGCGCATTATCAAAGTGAACGAAAGTTGTCAAAATAACTCAAAATTATTGGACATTATCGGAACTATACGAGAACTGTGAAATTTAGATGAGGTGATGCTTTTGCTTTCATCCTGCTTTTTCGCTGAAACCGAAACATCATCATCGCAATTTAGTCAACGAAGTGGCAACATATGCAAGAATTTTTCAATTTGTATATCGTCTGTTTCGCAAAGCGACATGCTTAAAATAGCCGTTAATTTTCATAAACGGATTTATTCTGTTAATGGGAATGTTATTAACGGCGGAGTTTCATTCGTTGTTGAGGAGCAGCTTTTGCAGCGGGACAAAATTATGATACGCTTTGTTTGTTAGACACATTTAACCATTCCATGCGCTTGTCGAGCAGCGGTAATCCCCTGTTTTCCAAACCAATGCTTCCCTATGTCGCAGCAGAACGGTATCCGTCCCAGTTCACATGAGAAAATATCAAAAGAGTGATATAGAGTTTTGAATTCGAACAGGTTTGGCCTCAAACGAATTATTAAAATAGAATGTAAGCCATTGACGGTGTTTCAAAAATCATGCACCGAAGCCCTACATGTAATTTCTGCACTCTTTTTTTCGGCAGTTATGTTTCTTGTATTTTGACAGTTTCGCATCTGCGTCTTGTGTATCTCCGAATGTACGTGTACAGTAGCGAGAAAATTATTTGTGCCATAAAGTACCTACATGAGGTTTTTCTGTCTTACACAGAAAACTGTGAGAATCGTGATGATTTAAAAATCAAAAGATGTTATCTTGTTGCGCGGAAATATGTGTCAAATCAATGTGGGGAAACCTATATCTTGTTGGGTTTGACGTTTCCCCACAAATACAAGAAAAGTGACACCATATGTGGTAACATTAATTTTCTCGCTACTTTACCTTGTACTATAAGAAACCATATTTTTCACTTGAACTATTCAAACAATTACTTGGTTGCTGAAACGAGTAAACAATAGACTGGAACAAGAGACAGAACCTATGACCCAAGAACAAAATCTTATGGGAATCTTATAAAAAAAATCTTATAAGATTTTCGCCATAAGATTTCATCTCATCAACTTCACCAACTATGATCACGATCTGATCAACTCTTATCAACTATGATCACTATCTGATCAACTGTTATCATTTATCACGATATGATCAAGAATTGATCAATGTTTATCAACCTTGATGAAATTTTGATCAAACGAGATGGAATGAAGTTGATTTTATGGTGGATAGCGTTTCTGGATATCGAGTGTTGCAATTAAAAAAATTGATGTTGCATCTGTGAGCAGCGCAGGAGAAGGAATTTGTGCTGAATAGTGCTCACACATTACAGGTTTTACAATTTAACGATAAACACAAACAGAAATGTACCTATATATATGCTATTTTCATCACAGAATCGCACTTATACGTTAAAAACAATGTAACCTATTTATCGTAACTGTTTTTAAAAAACAAAAATATATGGGTTTCAAGAACAAGAATTCAAAAAAAGCCGTTCAGAAAAGTTATTGGGGAAAAATAATCGATGCAATTGGTGGCAATTCATGTTTTACATTTTACTGTTAAAAGCAAAAACCCCTTTTCCTCCAGGTTTTTGCCCACAACTCCAAATTCCCAAGGCCACGGGCCAATTCGAATTAATCTCATAACTTGATCAAATCTCATCAAATGATGAGATTGTGAT
>JASGXE010018480.1:0-11161 GCA_030068105.1 Sinentomon sp. SZTP_YWyxl
ATCTCTGGCCATTTCCCAACCAGGAAATGTTCAGCGCGATGCAGTGATGCCCCGTAGGGCCTACCACTTTTCGTTCTTTGGTCTTTATCAGCCAACATGCACTTTCCTGCAGACGGCATTGAAAGAAACCGGATTCCCAACCCAAGCCAAATTCTGTATCAGCACACAGCAAGACGCCAATTTCCTGTTGACTGGATGCAATGCATGCGACGTTCTAGTTCTAGTTGATCGTCTGTCGCTGATATATCTACGCTATTGGCAAAGATAAGCTAATATCAGCAATAATTTTCCAATAGGCCGTTGTTTCACCATAGATTTGAGCTTGTAATGCAAACCATTCTGGCGCTTCTCTACAATGATAATCTGGGAGTCAGGTTCATGTCTTGTCACACCTTGTTTTCGGACCGGAATCGACATGTGCATGATGGGATTTCAAAGCTTGGACGGATAGATTTCTTACACGTTGATACATTTGTCTACAAAATGCTATGGGCCTTGGAATTCTATACCTGTGAGGTGGCATGCCCCCAAGGAAAACGCGGGAGAAGTGGTATGGCGTTCAGGACTCATGAAATCCCGTATCCTGAATTTTCTAATTTTATCACTTCAGTTAAATTACCTCGAAACGCAGGCAGTTTCAACAAGTTACACCTGCATTAAAAGCTTCCAATAATCTAGAAAAAGGAGATTGAAATTAAAATTAGAGAATTAAAAGATTAGAGCACCTATACTTTTCCTCCAATAAACAGCATAGAGTACTTATTCTCGGTTGTGGCGAAATTGGTTTCGCGCCGTATACGGAGCCATTCTAAAAACCCGGGCCATAGGCGATTTTTTTCAGACTTTTGAAGCAAGGGGCCATGTAATTCCCCATTTCACATGCGCCGCAAAACACATTGCACCAAGGAATGCATTTAACAGCGCTTGCTAGATGGGGAATAACATTGCCCCGTGCTTCAATAGTCTGACAAAAATCTCCTATGGCCCGGGTGTTTTGAATGTCTGAGTATATTCTGATGAGCCTGACCTTTTATTTTAGATCACGGCTGGGCTTGTGAAAGCCTTTGAGCAGTTTGACCTGCAGGTTTGGCAATTGACATTGCATCCATGCTGAAAATCCGCTGCAGTCGTCAGCATAGGTAGCTCTACAACGTTTCATCCAGATTTCCCGCCGCAGCAGACATGTAATTTCCGATCTGGCAAATATTTCTCATATGGAACTTGGGAATACCTGTTTTCTTCTAAAAGGCCAAAAGGAGATAAACCCTGGTAGCATTTTTCTTTTATTTCCCTTAGCATTCCTTTTTATTTGTGTATCTAGTCTAGGTAGGTACTTATCCATTTGCGAGCGATAGTCGAGTCGCGAGCGAAGGTACATCGTTTTGAAAATCTCTTCAAAAGAGCAAAATACGAACACTCGTAGGTACCTATTCTTGCCTTTCTTTCTTTCTTCGCTCAGGCCGAGTGAGCGTCATCAAATACAAGAGCGTTTCTTTCACAGAGATAACACATAGGTAGGTAAGTACATGGCACTGCCATGTGCCGATTGGCGGGATTTCGAGAAATCCCTCGAACTGTGAAAGTTGAACATTTTTCTGAAATTATTGGCCAAAAGCATGGAACGCTGCTATCTTAATAGCAAGATAAAAAAGGTCTAGGTGTCCGATTACATTGAACTCAACTGTCAGAACTTGGGGGATAAAGAACGTCTTGAAATGCTGAACTTTTCAGAGAAAGCATTGACGACTCCGTGAAAAATACAGCAGCATATTTCCACCATTGCATATTTCCACCAAACAGCATATTTCCACCATAGTGTCTTTCTCAAGCGGTCCGTACTGTTTCAGCCAGTTAGAGTGCTCCGTCCGGCTGGGCACTCAATTCCAAAAAACTTTTGATCTAATGACACCTTTCTATTATCCGATTGTTTTGTTGCTCGTGTGTGGGGCGTGGGTGATCGTATTTCAAATAACATAGTTTAACTCGTTTTACGAATAGCAAAATCAATTGGAAACTTCATTGTGCGGATAACACACGAAAAGAAAAAAGAAAAAAAAAACGGTTGATTTCAAACAGATGGGAATGTGAAATTCGACGCCTGGACCGATGACACATCGGTGCAAATTCCGCTGTATAGTGTTGTGAGAAATCAAGGGCCATGAGTCCTGTCCTGGCTATAACAGCTGTGCTCGTTACCGGATTTGAATAGCTGGTTTCCAAACACGAGACAAATCTCTGGTCATGGACGACTGCATCAAAAGCCTTTTAGAAATGTTTTGCCCTCAGTGCATGCGCACAAGTTGATTTTGAGACCACGACTGCCAACCAACCTCCATTTGTGGGTTCGGCTGTTCTGTGGGGTGTTTGGTAACCATCCCATTTGGGTTGCATTTTGTTTTTCCATATGGGAAAGGTTTTCATCTCTTTGACTGGATTGTGTAGGCACGCATATACCTACAACCCTATGTGACGTCTCAAATGTCAGATTCCCCAAATTAAAATTTCTAATTAATGTTTTCCCCATCCGTGCACATTTCGACGAGCAAAATTGGACCAAAACCCAACTGCTCGGAGTGTATGCACAGATTTTCTGCTTGAGAATATCGGTATTTAGCGCCACCGCTGTTTTTGCTAAAAAATAAATAAATTATATATTTACAAATATTACCGAACGACCAGCGTTAATAATTCGTCAATGGGTTTTGATATGGACGTTTGTTGTCAGGCTTCTGAATTCTTTGCGTTTGGATGGACGATCAGAGGCCATCATGGCAAGGTTATTCTGAGTCGGTTTCGGTGGACTCGGAGTAGAAAAGCTACAAGACTGTTGTTGAAAGCGCATCAACTCTGCCATATCTGTTGTAAACACATGTTATTTCACATGCTCCTCTGTGCTTAATGTGTGTCGGTTTATGAGTACCAAAAGTCCTATTAGAGAAATGACGCCTACTTATGCGCAGACACTTTGATGTCTTTTTGGCTGTGGAAGGGTTGAACTGTCAACAATAAAACTTCGAGGGCGCTGCTAAGTATGCGTGTGGAGGTGTCGCAGGCGTTTGCGAGCTGCATCATTGCGCGCTGCCTCTTCGGATATCCCTTGGATTATTTCCGGGTTGTTAACCGGGCTTTAAAACAGATTCAGAAGGGCTTCTTTGCATGAAGAAATTCCATTTGACGCATAGCAGCGGCAGCAGGGAGTGGAACTTATTCCGACGGCTCTGAATCTTTTTAAGGCTGGTTCTAACTTGAGACACATCCGGAACATTATGAGACGCGTCATTTGATGTACGAAGGCAGCAATCAATGCTGCAAATATGACCAACAGGAATATTGGCAATGCAAACAATGAAATAATAACAAAATATGAAAAAAAAACAACTAAAGGACTACCGCAGACATACGAGAACGGATTGGAAGAAAGAACAAGAAGTACCTATTTTCCTTCAGTACCTTATATAGGTAGGCCCTACTCGTAATCTTGCATTTACTTACGGAACTTGTCACAAAACGCGAAGGAAAGCGTAAAAATTGCAAATGGTTTGCAATTGCTTTCCATATGCGTTTGATTGTGCGATAAAGCAGCCCTGTTGCTGCATGTCATGCATGGAGTTGCAACAAATCGACTATCTGACTCTAAAAGAATAGTGCTTCGTGACTGAAGTGGTTGCGTCAAGTGAGAACGCTGCAAAAAAGTTACCGACATCAGGATGCTGGGAACGTGTTGGAAGGAGATTTAGATAGACGACAGCCAGCGAGACAACGATCGCATCAGAAGGAATAGGTACGTTATAGATGCGGGAGACGAGACTTTGCGCGGTGGGCTGCATTAGATATGTAGGTAGGTACCTATAGGTTGATGTGATAAGGAAGTCATAAATTCGGGGAAATATTTATAAGCAATGCGCCCGCCCAATCTAGAAAAGATACTGCTGTCGGAAAATGACAAGTGACAGGGTGTTTCCTATTTCTTAGTTCGGCGAAAAGTTTTGAAACCCGTTTGTTTTGAAACATTTCTTTTCAAAATACAGATAGATCTGGGATTTCAAATCTGGATAAGATTTGATGTAGACAAAAATTAGATGTAGATCTGGGATTTCAAATCTCCTTGAAAGTGTCCCTAATGTTAAGTGTCCCAGCAAAGTGTCCCTAGCAATGTTCCTAGCCAAACCAAAATACCCGAAATGCTTCCTGGAGTAAAAATGCTCACAAAGTATTTAACAACGGCAGGATATTTGCATTCTCAAGCGATCTCGTTGAAGGAATAAGACCAACCCGGAAGATACACAATCCCAACCAAGGCCCAACGTACCCTATCCTGTCCTGCTTGCCTAACCTGTCCCACCCTAAATATATCCAAAACCAACCCCAACTTACCCCACCTGTTCTAACGAAATACCCAAATGAGCCTTAAGAATGATTAACTTGATCCGAGTATGACTTCTTCCGCTTCCCCGCAAGTCATTGACAAAATAAATAATTCATCGCTGGAGACAAAAAACGAATAGAGATAGAAACTCTTTGGGTACATGTTACTTTGTTGAGAAAGTAACAGATTGCCCACCTGTGGTTGAGCAACTTCCTTGGGCGAGCAAAGTGAAAAGCCTTCGTTCTCCGGAAAACACGACAAGGGTTGGCAGCGCGTTGTTTTCAGAAGAGTCAATTGGAAAGAGTGCAATTTTACGAAAGCATGTCCAACAATCGTTGAATAGAAAACACGTGACTAGCTGTGGGTTATTTTTATGGGGAGAACTGTTCGGGGTGAGTTTCTGTCGCCGGCATGATATTTGGGATGGTAGCATATATAGGTACACAGTGCCTTGTGCATGGCACAAAGTGTGTCATCTTCAGCAATTTCTTGCGGAGCAGAAGGTACGTGACCCGAGCAAAATCGCCAGTGATGCAATTTTGGCAAAAAGTCGACTGTACACAAGTTAAAATTGTCCATTTTATTCCCATTATTGATGCTGCAATCTGTGGTTGTTGTTTTTTTTTTTCTGTTCCGGCACAAGATTAAAGGGAACGAATATAAATTACTATACGTACATGGTAGAACCACAACTCATTATGAGGTGAAACTGCACGAAAATGGGCAAAGAATTTCGCTAGCACTCCGATTTTCGTGCCGGTTCAAAATTCTTTTTAAGGTGGCGCCAGACGGTGCGTTTTCCGCCGCATGCAGCATGCGTTTTTTGCCGCAACGCGGAAATCGCATCGTGTGAACAGGCGTGCGGAGGCGGAAAACAACGCATGCGGCGAAAAACGCCTCCACACGCGAAGTTCAAAATTTTGAACATTTTCCGCACGCCGCATGCGGCAGGCACTCGTCGTCGGCAGTGTTTTCTGGCTCGTTTGCCATGTTGTGTGACTCCCTCCCTCTCGCATGTCGTCTTGGCATCTGTAAAGATGATGCTGCTTTTTTCGCATGCACAAGAAAAGCTGGGGGTAATCAAGGCAGGTAGAAGCAGGTGGGTAATTGAGGTAGGTCATTGAGGCAGGTAAGGAAGATAATTCATGATTATAAAAGGTCAGAGGATGGCAGAAGGTGTGTTAAGTTGCCCCTCGGAAGAATGGACTCCAAAATCTTAACAGTGAACCCCGAAGAACTCTCAATGGACTCATTGGACCGTTTTCCTTGTTCTTTGGACCCTCGAGTTCGCCCCCAAAAAGGCATACTGCTTTGGGGTGTGAAGTTGGCCCCCCGACTGAACGGAATCCAAATTGGAGGAATGGGCCCCAAGAACTCTCAACGGACTCATGGAAGCACTTTTCTTCTTTTTTTTTTTTGGACCCTCTGCTCGCCCGCAAAGTGAGCTCCAAAGTGTTACACTTTTGTTTTTGAAATGGTGCAAGCCACACCTTCAAAACGCGCGATCAGGTGAAAAATAAACAACAAAATATTAATGGCAGTGCTATCCCACCGCTAATCTCTTCTAATGGAGATTTGGATTTAGACACTCCTGGAATTGTAACCATTTTAAATAATTGTTTCTCTGCAGTGTTTTCCCCTCGTATACTGCCATTGATCTCCAATTTTCCGACGACAGTATTGAAAGTTCCTGTGCGCCTTGGACCATCCCCTCTGTTGAAATCTTAGTCAAAATTCGACTTCATTGTAGTACATCCGGAAGTGAAGTCTATCCTTGGAAACAAGTGAAAGAAAAAACAATAGCAAAAGCAAATGGTTGATATCTGACAAGGATAGAACTTTTACCTGATACCTTTCCTATAGCATATGTTATTTTATAAATCTCAGAGGCAACACAATCAAATGAGCAAATGCGTTTATAAATGGCAATAAATAGCTATTAAATCTCGAAGTGTACAGATTCTTTAAAAAGTACAGTTAACACAGTTAAATGTTATTTTTGAAATTACGCCTAAACAAGTCGATTTATAAACTAGCAAAAAGCTTTGAAAACCAACTAAAACAAGAAGAAAAACATTGCTCATGTCAGACGATGGTTCAGAAACAAAGTTTTCTTACAACAAACCTACAAAAAATTGTTGAAGCCTGACACTATAATTTCGAAATCGTGACAGTCAACGAAATAAGAAATTCCGAGGCAACACATTTAATGGGAACCACTTAAAACTATCGATTTTATCACAGTCGTTTTCGCACACATGGCGCCCTGGAAGTTGAACAGCAAAGTGGTTACCATACTCCGTAGAATATTTCATTTTTCACCAAGCCCGAAGCACCAAAATCTATCACGCTTACACCGTTATTTCAAAAAAATGCACCGGCGGCTGCGTCGAAAAAAGTGGCACATAATTTCAACACCAGCCAGTCGATGAGAATTTTTACTCAACTTTTGGTGTCAAAATGCCAACAAATAATTTTGCCAAATTCTATATTTGTGGGAAAGACGCCATCCGTTTCATGGCCATTCCTTTGCCTTTGTTTCCGCATTTTGTGGAACTCTTGTCATTGAAATGTGATTGGAATTACTACGATGAAACCATTGTGTAACCACTGTTTACACAAAGTTATTATCACCACTGAATTGCCTTTGCGTAAATGTCAGTTTTCACCTTTCGTGGTTGTTTCCCATCGGCATCAATTGCAAGGTGTTGTAAAATTAAATGCAAGCCTTTCTGTCTGAAGGGACAAGGTTAGCTGCTGACACGGTGTCAATTTAGACGTCTATTCCATAGCTCGAAAAGCTTCAGGCTTTTTAAGGGAAAAAACGTTGGCTTCTAGAATTCGACCGCAAGCATTCCATTTTACGACAAAATAAAATTTTCAACAAACTGAACTTTCATTAAAATTCTAACATGCATGATTCGGACTGTCGGGAATTAACCCTGATCATTTCACCACCCCCGCCGTCTATACTTTTTGATTGTCTTCTTCCGTTGCTTTCCCTCTCTTTTACTTTCGTAAGTGTGCGTGGACTTTTCAGTTACGTAGTCTATCCCATCCGCTCACATGTATCAGCCGAAACAACAATGATAAGTGCCTTGTGTGTGCCTCTAAGTGCCTAACTTAATTAACCTAGAAACCACGGCAGCCATTCGAATGACGGGTGCGATGTAAGGAGGGTTAGACAAACGAACAGGCGAATTCATATGTGTCTATAGTATGCCGCAAAGAACAAACGCCGTGAAATGCAAATTTAGTTACTGCTATGCTGTAGAATTGGGTGGTCGCAAAGTGTATGCGAGTACTGTGAAAAAACGAAAAACTCTGAATGGCGTATGGAAACCCAGGTTCTTCCATGGCTGGTGCACTGGGCAGGAAAACAAATGGTTGTGGCATTGCGATGGTCAGAGGAGAACGCCATCGCCATCAGCATGTATACTGGCGGCGGAAAAAGATTACCCATACATGTGAAAACTTTCCATTCTTGAGATTTTAGCAAAAACTCCATGCTGTAGAAATAAAAGATCCTCTTTCATCACTTATGTCAAAATCTGACATCGCTAGAAAGCTCCGTTGCAATTTGGCGCTTTAATTTCTACCAACTGCATAAGAGTAAAAAGAAAGAAAAAAAAGTTTCGGAGGCAACAATCATATGGGAAAAACACATGTATGAGTAATCTTTTTCCGCCGCCACTATACCAGTCCAGTCGTGGGTCTCTTTTCTACGGAGTCAGCTTTCCGACAGTTATTAAATGTTCACTGTACATGGCATTTTGTGCCTCAAATACAGTTAATCCAGTGCAAGCTCTTTTTGCTAAGACCCGCATGCAAAGACGATGCTGTTACTTTGCTGCGAATCTGCCGTAATAAGAATTCGTCGTGTCGGAATTTATCAACGATGGCGTAAGTGGGGTTTCGGTTCGGGGGCCACCATAGAAAGGTTGGCCTGAAAATAGAGCCAAGGGTAAAAGAAAATGGCTATAGAGAAGAAAAAAAAATTAGAAATCGTCTGTTTTCGGAACATTTTCACTTCTCATGGGTACTTACACGGGGTATTTTAATTGATTCAGTCACCGGAAGATGAGGACGCCGTGGGGATTGTGGAACTCTTTCTCTCGCCCTGTCTCTTTCTGTCTCACTCTCCATGTCTCACTCTCTCCCTCTCTGTCTCACTCGCGAGCTCTCTCTCTCTCTCTCTCTCTCTCTCTCTCTCCTCTCTCTCTCTCTCTCTCTCTCTCTCTCTCTCTCTCTCTCTCTCTCTCTCTCTCTCTCTCTCTCTCTCTCTCACACACAATCTTTCTCCCCCCTCCTTCCCGGTCTATACCTCTCTCCGTGTCTTCAAAATCAAATGAAAGAAGAGTGAAACAAAGCCATCCCGTCTCAATGTCTGTGTTAGAATCATTCGCCACCCATCTGGATAATTGCTATTTTGTGCCACAATCAAGGAAAAACTACACAAATGTCATTTGAACTTCCGAATTCAAACATTTACTTCTAAACCGCTGCGGAATTAATAATTGCGTGTCATCACCAGTGCATCGAATTCAAGGGGTAGAGAAACCTCTGTTCTTTTTGGAAGGCAGTTTTCAACGTTCAAGTAAGTTTCGTGAACGGTGAAAGGCGTGATTTTTAATAAGTTTCAGTGAGGTTCCAGGGTTCATGACTCTTGAGGTATTCTTATAAGATACAATCGAATTTCTCTATACTGAGATTCGGGGACACGTGTCCCTCTGATTCCCAGGAGATTACGCCCATGTTCGAATGTTCGCATTTGTTGCCCTTTTTCGCCCTCCTCTCCCTCTCACATCCCTCTGAATTATCCCCATTGCACCCCTGTGAAGGTTTTCTTATTTTTGTTGCGCTTTTGTGCTTGTTGGGACCAAATTTCATTTGTTAGTTTTCATAAAGAATTTTGTCTTGCTGTTATGAACATTGACGAAGAGAGAAGTTGCTCCGCCAGAGTACCCCTCGTCGGCGTTGAGTTTAACTGCCTCATCCACCGCTCCCCACCAACTTATCTAGCGATTTTTCAGAGCTATGCATCTTCTGATAGTAATGAAATTTTCATGATGATTTTGCTCATTCCGTGTGCAAAATCCAATGCCGGGCGTTGGGACCTACCTTCTTTGATGCGTACACGTAACTGAATTAATCCTCATACAGAGGATGGATGCGCTTATTTTCCTGACTTTGAACGTGCAATAGCAAAATGATAAGAGAATATACGAAGGAGAATCTCTAAGAGAATCCTTGTTTTTCTTCCTCTCTTAGACCATTGCGACTTATCTTTATTCTGTCATACCTTTTCAGGTATTAAGCCCGAAATTCTCCGGAGATAGGTGGATAATCTTCTGTTTTTATTTTCTTGGCGTTGTTTAACGTTTATACCATGTCCATCTAAAGAGTCTTTACATGACAATCACAAAGTCGCACTGTGTGAATGGGCTATCTGCCTTGAATTGGCGAGATTCGGAATCGCCCTGATGTGCATCGTGGATGAATCAGCAGCCTTTCCGAAAAAATAAAAAATTGAAGAGGCGGCTGACTGTGTTTCGCCAAGACCGTACAAAAATAACGAAATAACTAAGGCCGGAGAGATCTCCGATGCTTTTTTTAAAACCACCGGTGAAAGTTGCGGATATCCACGTTTTCGGGGGGAAGGGATCGATAATATCCTCAACTATCTCCGGTGGTTTTGAAACAAGCAACGGAGATCTCTCCGGCCTTAGTAATATAGTACGGTCTTGGTTTCGCCCAATCACAGCTCGAATCTGACCGCCGATGCAAAGACTCTTTTGACGGGTACGGTACAGATGGGTAGGCCTATAAAAATGTATGCAGCCATGGACGAGAAGAAGTGTGGGTGCTTTCGAATCCCAAAGGGCCAAGTGTTCAACATACGAAGAGCAATGCACATGTGAGAGTTGCTCTGAGATTGTCGTGGGGACAGAAATGCATTAGAAGAGTATCCAGATTTTCCCTCGGTTCCACTTTGCATGGAATTTTGTAATGAGAAAAAAATTTCATTTCCATTTCGCATAATTTTCTTTTTAAAATCACTGCGAAGCGGGTCAAGCCCATTGTTGAATTTTGCACTGTTTCGGACAATGGTGGAGCTCCCTATGAGTAATAAGCCGGCCACTTCCAGTCTTGTCGCTTCAAAATTTACAAAAAAAAATCTGCAAAATGTCGTTCAGTTCTTACACAATGTTTTAATAATGTTTTATTTCCACCATGGTACACATCCTGATTTGTAAAAGCATGAATGATTTTGAATATGACATTATAAAAATGTTTTCGCGATTGTAGTATAAAACGTGCAGTTTTGGGACATTTGATGATTTTTGCCTGATATTTTGGCGTTTTCTGAACTTCAAAAAAATAAATGTCTTCTCTGAAGTGACAACATCTGCAAAACAAAGCTGTTGAGCACCTTTCTTTTCTTCCATTTTTCTTCTCCTTCCCACGTCAGGCGCAAACTTTCTCCCGAATAAAAGCCAAAGTAAAGTCGAATTAATGAACGGCTGGTATGAGGACATGCACTGTAGGTATAAATAACCAAACAACGATCCGGAAGACCAAAATTCTGCGGTCACCCTTGGTACCACATAACACAGCAGATAAGCCTTCTTGTTTTTTTTTGCCGTAACGGGTGTAGAGCGAAAGTCGCATAGCCTAGATATTATAAACCACAATAGCATCAGTGGCAGTTATGGCGAATCAAATCTGTCAAATTTCAACCAATAAAGCTAAGCCAGAGCGAAAAAGGATCTTTATTATTGTCCAGGGGACATC
>JASGXE010018492.1:0-10207 GCA_030068105.1 Sinentomon sp. SZTP_YWyxl
GATAAGACATAAACTGTGAAAGCATTTATGACAATTCACAAGAACTTATAAAATATATTGTCATTTCAGCATAACAAAGAATACCAAACCAACAAAATTTCATTACCTGAACTCTCGGGAAGAGTTGTTCGCCAAGCTGTATTTGGTTTGGAGTGAAGTGGTCGTTATTTCCCTCCCCCGGGGCAAAGAAAGGACGGGCTTCATATGAAAGGCCTTTACGGTTGTCACGGTTGCTCCTGGTGGAGGATGACCTTTGAACCTGTGAACATAAAACAAAATTATTGCAAAAGGGGACAAATCATTTTTAAAATGGATGGAAATTACTAAGTGTTATGGTTAAAACATGAGAAATGTTGTGGTTCAAAACATGAAAACAGTTAAAAAAGGCTGACCCAGTGAAAGAAGCACACTTCCAAAGCAAAGGAAATAATTCATCGCTCATGGTACAGAACATTTTCCTTTTTTGAAAATGCATGTTTTTTTAGTAATTCGACCATGTGGACATTTTTCCCGACTCTCAAAACGGCATTGGAGATGGAATTATCATTATTTAGGCACATATCAGCAACCACGTGCCACAATCAGCTGGATATGTTGCAATTCTTCATTCAGGTACTGCAAATTATTTTTTCCACCTTTTAGATACCTTTGTGCCGCTATATCTCAGGATGTTGCACTCGGAGAACAGTCAAATTTGGCAATGTGAAAAAAGTGTCAGAAGTAGAGTGATGAAGCCAGATTTTGAATTTCAATCACTTCTAATCCTCTGCAAGAGTTTTGATGATTGCCCCTTAACAGCTTACCCAAGAGAGGGTAAAAAGTGTGCATTAATGAAGTGAAATGTCAGTGCCAAGAGCATACCTACCTGAACATGTCGTCTGATTGCCTCTCGTTCCCGTGAGCGTAGACGGTGCAGAATGTTCTGTTGAATACCCTTGCTACCAACCTGACAGCTCTCAAGATTTGGTAAACTCTCATTGGCTAACAGTGCCTGGAAGGGGGAAAAATCGTTCAAGAAATGCAACAACTGAAATCAAATTGTGTCTGGCGCCACGATCCGTTTCAAAAACAGTAACATTCACCTGTTGTAAGTGTCATCGGAAAAACCATATCCGATCCTACAATGGCCTTACAACAGGTGAATGTTACTGCAACAACTGAGCATGAAGAATCACTGAAGATAACTTGACGCATGAAGAATCACTGAAGATAACTTGACGCATGAAGAATCACTGAAGATAACTTGACGCATGAAGAATCACTGAAGATAACTTGACAACATAGATCCAATAATGCTTCGTTTTCATAACAAGAAATCCACAACCTTTCATTGCTAAGGAGATGAATACCTGTTCATTCAAGCAACAGGGTCAGTCGTTCAATTTTACAGGGGGTCACCTGGGCAAATGGGAGCTCATTTCAGTTCGTTTTCTCTTCGGATCAACGTTCTCAAATGAAAGGGTTGGAAAAACTAATTCAGGCAACAACAGTCAGTTTTCATTTGTTTCCGGAATGGTCCCATCCACAGAGCCGACCTCCCGGAATGGTCCCGTCCTCAGAGCCGACCTCCCGGAATGGTCCCATCCTCAAGAGCCGACCTCCCGGAATGGTCCCGTCCTCAGAGCCGACCTCCCGGAATGGTCCCGTCCTCAGAGCCGACCTCCCGGAATGGTCCCATCCTCAGAGCCGACCTCGTCAGAAGTCATGTTGTGATAGCCATTGGTACTCATTCCGTTCCAAGTTAGTGCTGTCTAGTTATGAAGGGTGAGAGGGATGCACTTCTTGCTCTGGCTGTGCTAATCAGCTGAGCACATAAATTATGCGACACATGGCTGACCTCAGGGTGTGTGTGCCACATGGCTCAAATATAGGGTCGCCCAAAAGTACTCAGCCACAACAAACAAAAAAAAATTAAATTTGCTGTTTTTAACATAATGTGATATGTTGTGATCTAAAACTTTTTCTAGCTCCAACCACGGGTATCAACATTTTCATTGGAACATATAGACACCCGTGATCAGAGCAGATCACAAAATGACAAAAGCAGAAATTAAATGTTTTTTTTGGCCAAAGACTCTTGGGTGACTCTGCACGTCCAAGTTTGCCGGTTAGAGTGATCTCAAGAGAGATAGCACTTCACCGATTTGTTCATAATGATATTTCACCAGCAGAGTCAACAACCAGCCAATGACAAGCTGGAAACTATAGTGGTGACAGCTTTTGAGCAAATTGGCATCCAGCAAATCAAACATTTTGAGACTTTTGGTTGTTTGATTTTTATGTTCACTTGGAACAACCAAATTTGTATTGTTATTGTCGTGTACAGAGTTTACCAAATGCCTTGGGAAAAATGAATTTTAAAGGTCTCGGGGGCCATCTAATTTCAACAGGGCCTCATGCAAGTTCACACCTTACACGAGTGTCATACATAATGTTTTACAGCGTGCGACGCCATGTATTCTAAATGGCCCCAGAATTAAAACCGAGCTCCTGTGCTCGAAAAACTTTTGGTGAGGAGGGTACAAAACGAATAAAAAAAAAATACTGCCAACCTCAGCAATTGCAGTGTAGAAGCTCCTTGCAACCCCAGATCCTTCTCCAGGCTCATCCTTGAAGATCACCTTCACTCTGTTCACTGCAAGGGGAGGTGTGAATGGAGCACCACGTCTGCATGAATTATGATACTGTTGGTTCAACTCCCTGAATGTTTGAGTAATCAATTTACTCCGTTCTCGTTCCAACTAAATGCAAATACAAATTGATTTGATTTATATTTTCTGCATACACTTGGAAAAGCTCCTCCTGAGATTACATATTAATTGAAGATCCTCATGAGATAAACCATTGATTGAAGCCACTCATGAGATTAAGAATTAGTTGAAGCTCCTCATGAGATTAACAATTAATTGAAGCTCCTCATGAAATTATCCATTTATTGAATCTCCTCATGAGATTAACTATGAATTGAAGCTCCTCATGAGATTAACCAATAATTGAAGCTTTGCCTGAGATTGACCAATAATTGGACCTCCTCATGAGATTAACCAATAATTGAAGCTCCTAACAAGATTAACCAATGGAATCTTCACCTGAGATTAACCATTAATTGAAGCTCCTCATGAGATTAGGTAACCATTAATTGAAGCGGCAAGTTTTCGGTTCAAACACAAATACTTTGTCTCGGACAACCAATGCTTAATCTTTTTTCGTTTCTATAAATTCCATGTCCAGCTATCTTGCCTAAATACATCTCCACATATCCATCTCTGAAGAAACCCAAGACTGGTTCTTGTTTGACACAAAAGATTTCACGGAAATGTCGTAATGTATTTACCATCATCATAACATCTGAGCTTAAGTCCTCAGTGGAAAGACGAAAGCCTAACGTTCGTATTCCCCATTGCAACTCACCCTCAGGTTCAACTCAACAGCCAATTCAACAGACGGATGCATCTTTCATTGCAACAATGGAAAAGGAATATCAGCGTTGTGCATAGAAATAAATTTTCGCAACACAAATCTATCTGTTGAGTTGAACCTGAGAGCGAGTTGCAATAGGAAATAAAATATGGACGTAAGACTTTCAAGCTCCTGCAGAAAGACTTCTCTGAAAATGAGCTAGAAAAAAAAGGAAAATGCTTGGTAATTATTTCAATCATGACCAGCAGGCCTGGAAAAATTAGCATTGCTTGATGCCAGAAACAAATTTTAAAAGGACCACTTTACGAACCCATCCAAAATGGGCAAATGTCAACATTCCGGAAAATTGACAAATTGGGAAATGAGAAAAATGAACAAGACGCATTCAAAATGGTAATTGGAGAAAAGGGGTGGCCTCTACCCTTCTTGAATTTTTATAACATCGAGTTACAAGATAAAAATGACCAGAAGCCCTGAGAATCAAACGAAAAAACTAGGGAAAAAAAGGCATTCAAGATAAAAAATCAACTTTCATTTCATTTATTCCGACATCTGTTTCGGAATGAGTGGAAGGGTTAATCATTTACAAGGGGGGGCACAAATGCATGATCGCAGGGAAAGATTTTCAGAAAAAAAACTGTGCCTTGGCCGTGCAATTATGCCTCCCCTTTGGCGCCAGCATGCAGCAAAGGGTCTTCCTTTTCTGTCGGGTAGTCGGTTAGGTCAGGAAAGGTTAGGCTAAGTTAGGGTTGTCTGTGTAGTGAAATTGAAACCAAACTTTAAACAACCTGGACCTCACCCAGCTCAATCTGCAGGAAAAAAAGAAATAAAGCAGGAAAAAAAAACAGCAGGAACAAAGAAAATACAAAAAAAAAACTATTTGTCGATGCCAGAGAGTTGCACAATTTGCGCGACACAGAGAAAAGGCACACCCTGTTCCGTCTGATGATGCAAAGGGGGGACATGATTGCATGGCTCAGAGAACAGTTTTTTCTGAAAATGTTTCCCCGCGATCATGCAATTGTGTCCCCCCTCCTTATAAAGGACATAACCCGAATGGAATGAAGCAAAACGGTTGGTGACGTTTGCTTACCTTCAGCAGAATTAAATCCTTGGTCTGCAAGTTCCTCAGTTTCTCCATCTCGTGTCTAAACTTCGACTCTTTGACAGGAAAGCCGCCCAAAAGGGAAAGAACTGAATCCGGTTCAAGTCCGACATCATCGACGAACACCCAACCAAAGAGATCCAACGTCAGCTTCCATCGTCCGAGAAGCAGATCGTGTGAGACGGACTGGCCGAGTGTAGTGTTCATGAACAGGGATAACGGGGCACGGGTTGTAGATATTGTGGGAGGGGGAGGAGGAATAGGTGCTGGGATTGGAGGAAGGGGAGGCTGCACCAAAGCGGTCATGCTGAAATAATGAGAGGTAGGGGTATTATTTTTATGAAAGCAAGATAAAAGGTTCCTGCCCTGCAAAGCAAATTCCATTTGCTAACCGGCCAGATTTCATCATGTTAGCGAATCTTTCACACCTTTGTTATGGTTCAGAAATGTGCAGGATGCCAGTTGTATCAGAAAATGTACGTACACAAGTTCTGCAAAATCTTAAATGCCGAAAAAACTCAACTGCAGATGACTAACAATTCAAATATTCACCATGTTCCTCAGTTCACCATGTTCCCCATTTCCCTCAGTTTTTTGTCCCGTACAAAAAATGTCGTGGTAACGGAATTACAGGGTGCTCAGCGATCTGTCAAAATGGAAATCCCTGATTTTTCCCTGACTTCTCAATGCACTTTCCCCGATACCGATCCGAATAGATTTGGGAGAAATTTAAAAATTTTATTTTGGCAACGTCAGGGGTCCAGACACTTTTTGACAAATGACATGACAAATTTTCCCATTATATTGGACAATTGGTGAGTGTTAGTGCCAATTAAAAAGTGCCAATGATTTATCAGACATTTTGTACCAAGACTCTCGACACTTTTTCAAGAATTTCCTGGCCAAAAAATGAAAACAGTGAAAAAGAAAACCCACCCATCTTCCACCCACTTGTTTTTTTTTCGCAATTTGCCTTTTTTAAGAGTGATGCTTTATTTTAAATCAACAAATCACGAATAAATTGAACAACAAATAGGAAAGAAATCTGATTACACAAAAATATTAGGAACCAATGCATACCGAATTACTGATTACATTTGGAGTGCCCAAGACAATTTTAGGGATGTTTGTTTTGTTGAGATTTGATCAGGAAACAACGAAATGCACTGAAAAAATCACGTCTGCGCAATTAGCGACTGGAAATGTAACCAGTATTTTGGGACTATTCGTATAGCAAAATAATAACAATAAAAAAACTAAGAATTTGTTTTGAAAAATTATTTCAGTCCAATTCCACTGGTTTTACAAAATAGGAAATTAGGATACCTTTTCGTTTGTCCATTTTGAAGGATTCCTTGACTTGATAAAATGGGCAAAAAAATGTAATCTCATATTTGAGTTCAAATCAAATCAAATAACTTAATTTGCAAGGACGATAGTCCAGGCGCAAATCAACAAAGTTATCAAATGCGGTTTCCAAAGTCCGTACACCAACTAGGTAGGTAGGTATGTATGTTTATTTTATAGTGGATGCTGCCATTGTTTATTTAGGGTTGTCAATTTTAAAAGCGGATGCTGCACTGTAATTTCGTGGTGAATAAGTAGTTGCCGCCACTGTTTATCTAAGGAGGCCAACTTTATTGGAAGATCCCGCATCTGTTTATCTAGGACAGTCATTTTTATAGCTGATACCGTCGCTGTTCATTTTGGGTGGTCAATTATTGTTGTGGATGGTTTATCTGGGTCAATGAAGCTGCAAAGTGTGTGCTGCATAAAAGTGAGTCACACTTCTTGTAGCACATACTTTGCCAAGAAGAGTCACTGACAGTGGAAGAAAAATCAGACAGAATGCCTTGGAATAATTATTTGTTCCTTCATTGGCATCATTGTTGTTGCCCCAAAATCGATCATGTCACGGAGGCTTTTTCCCTGAGTTTAAAGTACTTTCAGCCATTTTCCCTGATTTTCCCATCACCACTAAATTCCCCGACTTTCCCTGATTTTCCAGGTTTTCCCTGATCGCTGAGCACCCTGAATTACCTCTAACATGCATGTAAAACTGCAACCTGTTCAGTTTTTTTTGCAGCAAAAGCTAGTTGCTGTAGAAATTAAGGTTCTCTTTTTTTACCGAGGTCGAAATCTGACACCACTAGTTCCAGAAAGCCTTGTTGCAATCTGATGTTTTAATTTCCACTGTCTGCATAGGTGAAAAAGAAACAAAAAAAAAAAAGTTTCAGAGGAAGAAGTTGCAAGGCACACATGTATGACACACTCATTCTGTACAAAATCACAATGAGGTGATAAAACTACGAGTTAGCAGCTCTGCAAAAAAATATTGGTCATCATCAGACTTTTGAAGATGTCCAAAAATTTTGTAGTGGGTTAATGTTCTTTCGGATACTGTAATGAGCAGTTGTCATGATCATGACAGGAGTACTCGCATTCTTTTGTAAATTTTGTTGGATGCACTGTACAAACCAGATGCATTGTTTATTCAATGGCACCAAGACCAGAGCGCCATCATTGGCACCCTGCTGTTCCAGACACAAAGACCAGATATGCAGCAGAGTAATAAGTTTAATTAAATTTACCATTTTGAATTAGAGGCACCTTGTCCGTTCGCAGAAGTTACTGGAACACAACAGTTTTGCACCCTCACAAGGTACTTCTTCTGGTGTACATATCAAAAAGATCGATGGAAGAGATGAGATGAGCAGGCAATGGACGAATTGTTGAAATGAAGAATGTGGTGGAGTTAAAACTGGACGAAAGAGGTTAAAAACAAAGGTGATATAGCACTGGAGAGTGTCCTGCTTCAACACTCGCCAGTGCCATATCACCTTTGTTTTTTTTAACCTCTTTTATCCAGTTTTAACTCCACATTCTTCATTCCAACAATTTGTCCATTACTCATCTCATCTCTTCCATCGATCTTTTGATATCTAAAGGTCTGGTCTCTATGAAGTGGAAGGCAGAGCGCCACATATGGCATCCTGGACTCGGTGACAAAGGAGCTGATTTTAATTGGACTTAAAAAGGTTAAAGAGGAACAACAAATACCAAGGCCTGTCATTCCGCCAATTGCTCAGAGTCTTCCACGTGACCATGAAAACCAACCTGCAGCCTGTTGAAAAGTTTGACGACTCAACGGTGACCACAGCGGACACATCGGGAGCAGAAACAGGAAATAGTTCTGCTGCTCCAAGCCCACAGGATGCAGAAGTCGGTTGCAGAAGAAAAGATGAACTGGAAGCGGAACTGATCAGAGATGGATCGGAGATGGTGCTGATGATAGCAGGCTCCGATCTGTGGTAGTCAAAATCACTGCCATCTATCGGTAACCTCTGGAACAAGAAATAACAATGCGGGAAGGTCAATGAATGTATGTCCGTACCCACAGATTCCTTCAATTCCAGTCCCTCTCCTAAACATTGTCGGAAAGGCATCGGACGGCAACAAAACTGACCCAAAAATGTGTGCAAAGTTTGAGCCAAATCGGTTGAAAAGCGCATAGCTTTAAGGGGGGGGGAAGACGTAATTTACCGCAAAATTACGCGATAGCGTAAAAAATCTTTTAGATGCCTTCGCATTTTAGTCCGTTTCTTCTAAACCGTGTGGAATTTCAGCAAACGGATTGCACTACTGGAATCAGGAAGTTTTGTGCATAAGATTACCAAAAACCCCAACATACCATTTTCAATGATTTTTTTTTTACAATCCGAAGGTTCCCCCCTTAATTCTCTTTTTGAATGCCAAAACCTGCAAAATTTCGGCTTGGAACTTTGATGCTGTCGATAGGCAGTTTCTCAACCATTGCACTCTCACGAAATTTTCTCAACAAAATTATCACCACTTCCATTCTTCTCTAGATTGCACTTTGCAGCTAGGGAATGCAAAATTTTTGTTATCAATTTATCATTGTCAACCAATTGATTTTCCACCGGGATTGAAGCAGAGTTGATGGATCTCATAACACACAGCACTTCTTCGTTTCGGGAAGCACCAATGGGCACATCAAAATTTCACGAAGATAAAGTTGTAAACTAACTGCTGTTGACATGGTGCTCGAAGATTGTGATCCATGTGCAAAGCTGCTCGAGCTGATTCTTACAATGACGCTTTTTGGTGATCCGCCATGCTGAGCAAACTCCTGATCAAAACCGCTGCTCATGTAGGCACTTGAAGTGGACGCAGAAGTCACCGACTGAGAAGCACGTCTCGGTGACACAATTATCGGTGCTCTAGTTTGCTCGGACATGGATGACGAGTGGGCAGCACGTTCCAAGTTGAAATCATGTCCCGACATTGGGTCATCTGTGTAGAAGGAACCAGGGTGGGTGCTTAGCAAAGATGAGCTAATCAAATCCGGTTGATGCATAGAGTAGGTTGTTTGCCCTTCGCTCCTTGGCAAGTCGGATGACCCTGGTCCAGAATAAGACATGGTTGGAATCAGGCCGGAACTGCTCGAAGCGATGACAGAAGTGTTCTGCTGGGAGCGGTGACCCCTGTACGAAGTCGGCAGGATGTCGTCGAATGTCGACCGCAAACCAGATTGGCTGGTCGAGGTCAGCAGGACCAGATTTTCGCTGCACGACCCGACGAGACCTGACTCGGCCCAGCTGGTTCTCTCTCCGTCAGGAATTCCACGAACGGACAAATCTTCGGGCAGCTCGTCGCTGATGTTGCTGACAACGGTCGTGATTCTGGATGGCAAAGTGTCCGAGATATCGTCGGCTTGGGACACGGAGCTGCCACCAAGCTGCATGCCGCTTGTCGAGCTGTCACTCATTCTGCTCGACGAGGCCTTGGTTGCACTGTCGCAACTGCTAATAACAGTGTCAATCGATGGAATGGCAGAACCCGGTGCAGGGTAAGTGGGAAACTGGTACTGTGGAGGGGGTGGCGGTGGAAAAGGCAGGGGTGAAGTCGGCGTCGAATCAACGGAGCGGATGGATAACCCAAGTCGTGTGGGTGTGACATCTAATGAAGGATAGCTGGCATTGTCTTGTGATGAGGCTGAAATTGAAAATGGAATTACCATGATAAGAAATTGATAAGTTTTCTCAGATTCCATGTTCCGAGAAGAATAACTTAGTTGAGCCAAAATTCACTTTGACATCCATCAAACAACATGAAAACATAAGTGAAAACTTAATTACGTTCGAAATGGGTGTGCTTTTAAATGTGAGACTGCGTGAACCTGGTTTCAGTCATTTTCAGTTTTTTGCTGAATTATTGTGTGTCAGCTAAGAAAGCAGATGAAGAAAACAGAACCTCAAATTAAGTGTAGAAAACATGCGTGAAATTATCCCGCTAAATCACCCATAATAGAGTTAAACTAAATTTGTCTACAAATCATAGCCTCCGCCCCCACTTCCTCCCTTCCCCCACCTGTTCAGCCGATCTCCAACGAAACCGCATCCACTTCTACCCTACCCCACTTCCACCTAGACACATCACTATGCAACGATGCTGTTTTCAACCAGTCTAGTCTTGATAACGGATGCATGATGCGCCCGAAACGTCGACTCAACTCCCACCATGGAGATAAAATTGTCAAACTTCCCGGTAAGGGTGATATTTTTGCATCAGTCACATCTCCAAGTTCCCAACCCACTGTTTACAGTTTGATAAATTTGCCCATTCTTACATTTAAAGATACACCTGTCATAAGTTGGAATT
>JASGXE010018494.1:0-10112 GCA_030068105.1 Sinentomon sp. SZTP_YWyxl
CGCAAAAGCCAAAAGAAACAGGCCAAAGGAAACATTAAGCGAGAATTAAGACATTTGGAAGGAAAAGGAAGAAATTGGTCACTTTCCTTGCCCGTTCTTTTTGAAAGCCATCCCTTCGCTTGGACCCTTGGAATTTCCGGCTGCGAATTGGAGAGACTTTTTAGGGCAAGGACACCAACACGACAGGCCGAGGTTTCAGCGTGGGCCCCGGGGGGTGAAAAGCAAAACGATTCACCGACCTGGTCCAATTAAGGGAAAAAATGAGAAATGAAATCCTTTGGTGGAAGAAAAATTGGGCATCTTTCTGGTTTTTCTCTTTTATCAAATTTTCGCTCCGTTTTGGCCATTTTGCGAGAACCCACCGACAATTTAACCAGGGGCTAATATCCACCGAAAAAAACAATGAAGAATTTTCAAATGTTTCGGCGACTTTGGGTTTGGTGGAAAATGGACGAAAAGGCCAAGGTTACCGCACCTCCTGGCTTCCAGGGCAAAACCAAAATCAAGGAGGAGGGCCACCAGAATTGGTGGGCCTTTTGAGCCCCAATTCCCACGCTGAATTCCAAATTTCTGTGGACCTGAAAAATTTGTGAAAAAAAAAAAAGGTTTCCTGTGTGCGTTTAATTTCATTTCTTGGAAGGAATTTTTTCTGAGAAATTTGATTTTTCTTCCCCTTTCCAGGCCCTTTCAATTTCAAAATATTTTTTGTCCGTGCCTTTTGGATTTTTTGGTTGGAAATTTTTGGGCTGGCCTGATTTAAATTTGGCTTTTAATGGGATTGGACATTGTTTTCCTGGTAAAACCCGGAAAAAACTCAACAGGAGAAACGGGCCACAAAACTGAAAAGCTCACTCGCAAAGTTTTTTTTTTGTTCCCACCACCGAGTGCAGCTGATGTGGTGGAGACCAAGCCACAAGTGATTGAATGTTCCGCAAGTGTCAATTCTGAGCAGTTTCCTCAAGTTCTGAAGTTGCTGGACCTGTGTGCGGCGACCTCAGTGGCAAGGAAAATTTCAGTGCCAGTTATTCTCCTTCCGTCGCAAATCTTGCCGTTGCCAAAAATGATGGTAACACATCTTGCTCGCTCATGTTTCCACGCAACGGGAAGAGCAGGGTGAGAATGAACACGTGGGAACACTGGAAACTGTTGAAAATAATTTTCATTCCTCATCCGACCGAGGTTTTCCACCCCGAAAACATTTCAGACTCCGCAATAAAAAAACGGGTTTTGCCCAGGCTTCCGGAACCAAAAGGAACCGCCAAAGGCCCGGCATTTTTCCGATTGGAGGGCCCAAGCCTTTCTAATCCCGTATCTCTGGATGGTGCCTTTGGGCCCAAGGAATTTTGTCCCAAAATGGTCCGAAAGAAAGGACTTTCTTGATTTGACCAACTCAAGGATTTCTGGTGAGTGCAAGAAGTTTTTTTTTTTATTTTCCTCGGTTTTTGGTGGCCATTTTTTGTTTTCCCTTTTCCATTTCGGCCCAAATTACATGAACCGAAATGTGAAAACATATTTTTCTCATTTTCTGTCTGTCGTTTTCGGTTTGTGTTGCTTTCGTTCATTTTCATAAATTCGCATTTTGGCATGCAGCTCCTTCTTTCGGCTCTTCTACCATGTGACATCCAGTGTACAAGTAGGTAATTGGAAATTTTAGGGGTATTCTCTAAAATATGGATACCTGGACACCTGGATACCCCCACAAATAGGTTAGGTTTGGGCAGCAGAGGTTAGGTTGGGTTTGGATAGGATAGTTTAGCATAGGATATGTTTGGTTAGGCTGGTTTTGATGGGTGAAGTTGAGTTAGAAGGGTATCCAAGGAGGTATCCAGTGGGTGTCCAGGTATCCGGGTTTCCAGGTATCCACATTTTAGGGACCCCGCGCAACAAATTCGCGGGGGGCCCCGCGATTCCTGGCATCGCCACTGACACCAAGTGTGAACTTTTATCAGCATTCGCGGTCGCATTTCATTGTGATGCTTTTTGACCCACGATCTCCGATCCTTTTGAACAACGTCCTTACTCCTTCCTTTCCTTTCAAAATCGAGAGTCAAAAACCAGGTCATCCGAAGTCCATCAGAAGTTGTCCCAAGTCTTATTTTCTCTGCGACACAATATTTCATTCAGTGATGAATCACACCACATTTTTACCATGTCGCACAAACCTGACAATCCACATTGTGAACGCTCCATGGACACGCCAGAAACTTTGCCTGCCTGTCAAAGAACGCACACTCACATGGGAAAAGACGAAAATCACCGCAAAACACACAAACCCGACCAGTCGGCCATTTCATCCGAACGCCGACAGCGCCACTGACGGGAATTCGACAAATTGAATCGAAACTAACCTCGCCCCAGGTCGATATTTTAATTCTCTTTAGTTCGTGAAGATGGCAGCAGTTGCTGGACGTAAAGACAACGATTTGATATGAAGTTCAAGATGAACGGAATCAAAATTTTGAACTTGCTTTGCGACAAACGAGACTTCAAGGCCGGTGTCGTTGTTGAACAAGCTCGTGTTTGGTGTCCTTGCAGGTGGCGTCGTCCCAACAAATCCCTGTTGGCCTTGAAGCCAACACTTCTTACAGAGAATTGTCGTCCCAACAAATCTCTGTTGGCCTTGAAGCCACACTTCTTTTGCTTATCTTATGCATCCATTTCCTTTGTGATCGATGGCCATGATAACGGCAAAGGTGTCCATATTGTTATTTTTTTCATTGGCACATGCAATACAAAAGCGAAGCTCAAGACCTTATGCACTTCCTTTCCTTTCTGCTGACATTCCGGGAACTAGAAGATCACCTTTTCCCATCATATGCCTATTTGTCGTATTTTTTCTACTGTGATTTTTCAACCAAAATACTACTGTGCACACCAGCACCACAGATTTTCCAAAACAAAACATTTTGATTTTCCAAAGCCAAGTTTTGTTCACTTTCGCCCACAACACGAAAAGCTCCAATTGATTTTTGTGCTTTCACAACTTTTGGAACCGATCCTGGCTCACTTTTTGGCAATTGGCTGTCACAAAATTCGGGCGGCCACAGTGGACAAGCTCGAATGACAAAAAATAGCGATTTCGGACTCGTCACCATCAACCAGGGTCATTCCCTCGTTTCCTCTCTTTGAGGACCGCCTGCTCCAATCGGAGCGGTGCTGCGTCGATTCCAACTGTTGTTCCTCTGGTTTTCTCGGTCGATCTGACATTCAAGAGCTGTTCATCGTCGATTTCGAGCTTCTTTTTTCTTTAAAGTGGGTTGTTCAACCATTCTAAACCGAAGTTTCGACAGATTATTTTGCTCACTGTCGAATCTATTTTCCGTGTCCAAATGCGGGCTCAGTGTGAGAATTTCTCACGTCATCCTTTTCTTTTTTTTTCCTTTTTTCTTTATTTTTGCTCTTTTGCAGGAGGTAGAAAAGGCGCCATGTTGCAAAAAGCATTCTTGACGAGTCAGCAAATTTTGACCTCGGTAAAAAAAAGGAATTTCAATTTCTGCAGTATGGAGTTTTTTGCTGAATTCTCAAAAATCACAAATTTTCATATGCGTGAGTGCAATAAATTCCGCCGCCACTGTGGGTATCTTCCTTCTTATGATGTGGCGACTGGCGAGACAAACAGAGATGACTCTCGAGATCGACAGGGACACTGTTTGTTTTGCCACACATTCGAAAAGTGGCGCCCCTGCAAACGAAAAGTGCTGCAATTGCTGTCGACATGGAAAATGCATTTTGCATATGTTTCATCAACTTCACCAATTCGTTTATCATCGCTATCGAAAAAAACATCTGCAGTGTCCGTCATTTCCTTTTCTGTCATTGTGCTCATTTTACCAACACTTCATTTTGCCGCGGGCTGGAAATTGGCACCCCACTTTCGTTGGCGGCAATCTTGCACAGCAGACAGAAACCTTCAGCGTCGCGCGTCCCTTCGCTTGGCCGGGCGAGTTATGCCTCACTCAAGCACTGGTCCGTGCCACATCCTTTCTGTCATCGGAGGGCCCGGCGTGATGGGCCAGCCAGCAGCGCATACCTCGTGGCTTGCACAGGTTCTCATCAGAACACCGAAGTTAAGCAATGTTGGGCCGGGATGATGCTTGGATGGGAGACCACCCTAGAACCCCAGATTGTGCTGCTGGAAGGGGGCTAAGTGGTCCAAGTCCCTCGTCTCATTCTGATGAGACGTTAAGCCCGTTATGTCCCGTGTGCAGCATCACACTGTGCACGTTAAAGAACACCTAGTTCCAGTCCAAGAGAGGCTGGCAGGTAACAATACAAGAAACCACATATCACAAGATACACGTCTCCGAAGAGCATATTCGGTTCGGGAAATCCTGCGGGTTGGCGTGTATACGCCGTAAAACTGATCCGAGTCTTTTCAGTTGAATGCAGAGCGGTCTTGGGCGACGATTATGAGGCATTGTTCTCCCTGCGAGCCCAAGTTGTGCAACAAGATTTAAGCCGAGCCACCGGCCGTATGGCTGTCAGCTCATAATGGCAATTAATGATGATGGGATTGCCATTCTTCGAAGCCCGTGGAAAATGCATAATTGCAGGTTAGGCGGGGCCTATGTGGCCCCACATCTGCCTGCTTGTTTTCTCAGACATCGATGATTTTCAAAAAAAAAAAAAAAACAAATGATGTTGTCCAAAAATAATCAGATCTGCAGAAAATCTTCCACTCTTTTAAGGCAGTTTTGTCTGAAGCGAAAGTACCGCCCCTGGCAAACAATCAGCGCTGCAATTGGCGTCGACAAGAAAAATGCGTGTTGTATATGCTCTAGTATTATGAGGGACACGACATGGTTACACTTCGAAAGCACTCACTACCGCCGCCTCATTATTGGCCGCCTCCTGATCGGCCGCCTCCGCCGCCTCTCGATAGGCCGCCTCCATGTGGCGCAGGCCGCCTCTTCCGACGATGCGGCGGAGGCGGCCGTCTCATCGCGGCAAAACGAATTTGAAGTTCTTTGATTTTTTTTTTTTTTTTTTTTTTTTGTTTTTTTTTTTTTGTTGTTTTTTTTTTTGTTTTTTTGTTGATGGTTAACTCGTAAGTAGAATTGACACTAAAATGATACAAAAGAGCTAGACTCCTCTTAATGGGCAGGTTCATGTCCTGGAACCATGTATTGTCCGGAGGAACATGAACGACGGTTGTCATGAGGTGGTTCCATCAGATTTTGATATCCTGTGGGAGGATCTCGATGCCATATAGCTTCACCTGTCCTTGGAATATTTCAAAGATTCGATTTTGTGGAGGGAGCCCATGTTCGATGCACCAATCCACAGACTTGCTGCTGCGTGCTTGGACCTCGATGCAGAGCTTGTGGAAAGAAAAAGTGTCAACGATATGTTTCCCGCAGTCAATTCAATGCCAACTGCGATGCGAAGTCGACCTCGGCAATAGAGGCACGAGAATACATTTCCACCAAAAAAATCCATTGCCAAATACCATTTATTGCAGGTCAACCTTTTGATGATTAACCTAACACCTACTCTCCGTGTTACAGGTGTTCACTCTGGCTCAGAGATGCAGGTAACAAAGTCGTAATAATCACTTAACATCAGGTTTGTGAAATTCACATAGCTTTCTGGGACCAGGACTGTGTTGAAACTTGAAAGTGAAACCCAGATCGTTTCTTTCCTCTGCGTGTCATTTCTTTCTTATGGTGTCTGATCTTCTCAGATGACGGAATTGGTTCTCAGCGATCAGGTCCTTGCATTATTCAATGCAACGAATGGCACTTTTCACAATGAATGATTACAAAATGTGCTTCCCTATTTATTGAGTGATGGTGAGCAAGGTGGGCTGGATCATCAACGCATCAAGGGGAACGTACCCACATTGCTCGCATATCAACGGAAACGGCGTTTGCCACATGGATTGCAGTGCACCGATCAAAAAACTTCAATTCGGTTTTTTCGGCGACGAGACGGCCGCCTCCACCGCCTCACCGGAGGAGGCGGCCTGTGCCACGAGGAGGCGGCCTATCGAGAGGCGGCGGAGGCGGCCGATCAGGAGGCGGCCTATTATGAGGCGGCGGTAGTGAGTGCTTTCGAAGTGTAACCCACGACATAATATTTTGAAAATGGTGCCCCTGGCGAACAATCGGCGCTGCAATTGGTGTCAACACGAAAAAATGCGTGTTGCATATACTCCAGTTTTATGAGGGACACGACACAATAGGTATTTGGAAAGTGGTGCCCCTGCCTTAAGAGCCAGCTCCACCCAAAGAAATCACAAGTTTTCGACTTCTAGAGCAAGAGGGAAGGCCCATGTGTCCTTTGTGCCGCCAGTGGCGGAACATGCAAGCGTAGTATGGGACCCGATGCTTGCTACCGGGATCCACCTTCTTGAGAGTATCCAGAGACGAGCTGCCAGGGTTATTTCTGGAAACTTCCGCCGCTGTGCCTCTGTTTCTGCAATATTGTCAGACCTCCACCTGGAGCCCCTTAGAAACAAACGTCGCTGCCGCCCGCTCAAGATTTTTCTGACCAGAATTTCCAAAAATGCCCTGTTCCGCTGCCGGACGCGAACTTGAGAAAACGAATCGGGCACTTTACCATCTTACCCAATGAAAAAGTTCCGAGCCACAAAAAGGCAGGAAAACACTCTGAACATAGAAAATGGGTTAGGTAAGGTTAGGATGGGTGAGTTAGGCGAGGTTAGGGCAGGTTAGGTTAGGTTAGCTTAATTTATTTTGTTTTTTTTTGTCCAAGCGCCAAATTGGGATATCCCCCGATTCGTACGGATTAAAAAACGTCACTCCGACCGCGGGCTTTGATTTTCATATCCAACTCCCAGGCACAATTTTCTCCCGAATGCTTTTTTTTTAATACAAAAACCATACATCAAAGAATGGAACTCCCTTGACGTTCTCTCTCCGTTGTTTCCAAAGCGATCCTAAGGCACACCCTTAAACAGATGAATTTGTTCGCTGAAAATGTTGGTTGGTCTTCCTCCTTAAAACTTAAACTTTAAACTTGTGTAAGGTTTTCGGGGTGTTCCCCAGGGCTTCTTTTCGCCCACATCAACCCATTCATACTTTGCGCCTTACTCTGGCGCCATTCATACCATTCATTCACCATACCCACACTGGTGTTCGGTACCCCTGATGTGTCTGTGGCTTTATTGTGTTTTCTGTAACTTGCCGCCACTCTTGGACGAACTAAGTGTTCTTTACGTGCACATGGTGAATTGCACACGGGACCACCTTCTTAAAGTCCCTTCCGAAGGACTAGAAGACTTGCCACTAAGTCTCCCTTTCTGTCACTGCAGCCAGAATGGCGCATGACCCAACCCACAAATTCCGACTGTGGCGGGAATCGAACCCACAACCTTCGGATTTCGAGTCAGACCAGCGAACCAACTGAGCCACTGTGACAGACTCCTCGTTCAAAGCTTGCGTCGTCTGCTAGGGAGCATTTTTTGTTTTTTTTTACTGGATTTCATGTTTCAGTGCTGCATTTCTGTTGTTTTGTTTTCAACCTTGCTGACTTTTGTTTTGTTTTAATTTGTATTTAACGATGTTTGTAGCAACGGAATTTGACTGGGACGGTATGCCCCCAGACTCCAAAGTTATTTGGGGCAATATTGGATTAAAATGAATTTTTTTTTTTAATTAATTAGCGTTTTAAAGAAACCAAACAAGCACAAATGGTGTTTCGTTCATCGTTTTTATTTCGGAAAAACTTCTCACATAATTTCATCAAAACGAGCATAAATAAAGGAAAAACGCGGAAAACCTTTGAAAATTGCACAAAAACAAACAAAACTGACTAATCAAATCTCAAAAGCGCAGATAAATAAAATAATACCGCGGAAATATCGCAAAAAAGCACTAACGCAAAATGATGATCAAAAAGCTGTCCCTGCGCAAATCAGGCTAAAGTGGCCGAGGCTTCATCAGAGAGAGAGATTCAGTGAAAAAGCACGAGTGAAAAAAACTCTATACACGCTAAATTGGAGGTTTCGTTCGCAACACCTTTCGAACAGACTTTTTGGAAGTCCATTCGGAACGTTTTTGGAACGTCTTTTCGGAACAAACCATTTTAATATTACAGATTTGGAACGCATGCGCGATTTGGAGCACATGGACACTTCCAACGTTCTGAGGCAGAATTGGACTGAGGTAGAATTGGACTGAGGTAGAATTGGACTGAGGTAGAATTGGACTGAGGCAGAATTGGACTGAGGTAGAATTGGACTGAGGAAGAATTGGACTGAGGTAGAATTGGACTGAGATAGAATTGGACGAGGAAGAATGTTTCCATTTTGAGGCCGATTTTTTCCATTTCTCCGGGTTAGGTTATGGGTATAACCAGGACAGGTATACCTCCCTCCATGCCAAAACGTCCTCAAAAACTCTGCCTCAATCCACTTCTGCCTCCGTCAACTTCTGCCTCAGTCAAATTATACCTCAGTCCACTTCTGCCTCAGTCTACTTCCACCTCCACCTCAGTCCACTTCTGCCTCAGTCTACTTCCACCTCCACCTCAGTCCACTTCTGCCTCAGTCCACTTCTGCCTCAGTCCACTTCTGCCTCAGTCTACTTCCACCTCAGTTCACTTCTGCCTCCGTCCACTTCTGCCTCAGTCTACTTTCACCTCAGTTCACTGCTGCCTCAGCTTACTTCTGCCTCAGTGTCCACTTCCACCTCAGTCCACTTCTGCCTCAGTCCGTTCTGTCGCAGTCCCCGCTTCAACTTCCGAATCGCATATCTTTTCAAATTTGTGGCACAAAAATGGCGTTCTAAACACACAGTAAAGTGATGTCCCAAAAACCAAAATGTCCCATTTACAGTCTTGCAATCCGAAACCACAGCTTTAGACAGAGACAGTTTCAAAAACAGGACACCATTTCGAGGAACAAAGTGTAGGATTCAGAAACGAAGAGAAAGAAACAAAAAAGGTACAAATAAAAAGTGGGGGGTACAACTTTACAACCAGCTGTTACACTTGGTTTAACCAACTTTCAGGATGTGATTTACGTTTTACCTTTCTTTTTTTCTTAATAAAGCTATAACCAAACCTGATCTAACACTCTAAACACGAAGTTCAGTTTGGAACACTATACACTATGTATTTTAACATGGGCTTTGATAGGAAGTGTACTTTTGAGAACATAAATGGAACACTTGGTCTGTTCTTGGAACACACTGATTGTTCCATTTCCAGCGATTTGGAACACTTAAGGTGTTCCAAGAACGCACCAAGTGTTCCATAATAAATGTTCTTAAAAGAACACTTCCATGCAGTGTTCCAAACTGAACTTCGTGTTTAGAGTGAACCCACTACCCTCACCACCTGTCGTTTGTTGTCAACCCACTGCTCGATATCTGCCGAATCTGATATCTTGATATCTGCTTGGGAAATGTCTCCGAAGTTAGCGTATCCACATGTGGCTGCTAAAATTGTAAAGTTCAACCATTTTTTTCAGTGAAGAAACCTCAAAAGCGCAAAAAAGCAGAAAAAGCGAACCAAAAAAGCGGAAAAGCTGCTGCAATATGCGATCGCGAATGATGGTATATTCCACCTATTTGGAAGGCCTTTAGAACACCACGTCAAAAAAGTATTCGGAACTGAAACCTCCGATTCCAAATATCTTTCGTGTTCCCAATCTCAGACAGGAAAATAGTGTTCCAAAGAGCACACTGTTCGTGTTCCAAAACGTTCCAACACTCTGAACACGAAGTTCAGTTTGGAACACTATGTTTTAACATGGGCTTAGATAGGAGGTGTTCTTTTAAGAACATTAATGGAACACTTGGTGTGTTATTGGAACACACTGGGTGTTCCAAATCTCTGACATTCCTGTCACTGATATGGAACACATGAGCGATTTGGATCACCTTAAGTGTACCATTGGAACACACTGAGTGTTCCAATCAGTGGTTTTGCCAGACCCCCTCCCCCAGAAAATTACGTACACCCCCCCAGAAAACACCCAAGTGAGGATGGTGTGTGAATCAGTTTGGCTGGCTGCCAACAAGACACGTCTTATGGCCCGTGCTATTGGCTCATCCTGACAGGAAATTTGACCTCGAACATCAATTTTGCCCCCAAAATAAACTCTCAAATTTCAAAATTTTCTCAGCTTCTGGGGGCTCCGCTCC
>JASGXE010018495.1:0-10043 GCA_030068105.1 Sinentomon sp. SZTP_YWyxl
CGCCACTATACGTGTCGTCAGTTCAAATCTCTGAAGATCAAGTCACGGGGTAGTGTGTTCAGGAATTTATCACTTCCTGTTGGAAGTAGCAATGGCGGAGACGATACTAAAAGTTATCCCATGCGCATGCAGCACACAGGAGAAATATGATTGCAAAGGACAGGACTCTGTTTTAGAATTCTCCGAGCTAATGCTCAAACCAGAATCGGTTGGAGAAAATCGATGCCGATCCATCTTCACCTTCAGTGTCAACGCGACCAAATTGCCCTTTGGTATTCCCCATTGCAATCCACCCTCAGGTTCAAGTCAATAACCAATTCAATGGCCAGATTTGTGTTGCAAAAATTTCATTTCCATGCACAACGCTTATTCCTTTTGCATTGCTGCGAAACTTGCATCCGTCTGTTGATTGTCTTGAGAACAAAGTGAGCAAGAGGCGATTGCCCATATGGTGCAAGGCGACCGCTTAAGACAAAGTGCACGCTTTCCTTTGCAACCGTCGACACGCTCCTCTACCAGTATGCTTACTCGAACAGCACGCTACAAGACCTTAATTTTACCCCAACTTGAGGATGCAAGTGAAGTATGGGATCCATTCCTCCCTTCTGATATTTCTCTGCTGGACAAGATTCAGAGACCAGCTGCTCGACTTATTTGTCAGAATTACGCTCGTGATGCAAGCGTCACGGACATGCGAAAAAACTTGTGAGCACCCATGTGAGCACTTCTTGTCCGGTATACCTGTTTCGGGCATGCCTAATTTTAGGCTCCGTGAAATAGGCTGATGTTCGTGTGATCTCAGGGCTGCAACATGCCAACAGTGATTCACAAAAGTTATGTATGTGTGCATCAGGCTTTGTTTTGTCTGTTTGGTACTAGGGGTAGGCCTACTGCTCATTTCAAGCCGAAAAAATGCAGTCATTTTTCGGTAAAACTTTACAATTTAACAGCTACCTTTGGTGGAACTAACTTCCGGGATGTGATTGTGTTTTGCCTTCCCTTTTTATCGTCATTAGGAGGGTAATCAAGCTTGACCTAGCTCCCCTCCTTCACTGCGCCTATTGCTTGTCACCAACCTACAGCTTGATATCAGCCTATAAGGCCAGGAAAACGTCCCCGAAATTCGCGTATCCACATATAGAACAAGAACAACGTATTGTAAATTTCGGGTGTGACTAAAACGCTGAAATTACTTGCCCGGCATGTCTGGCTTGTCCGGCTGGAAACCACCTTGTCCTGCTGGTAATGGTTAAATAGGCTAGGTCATTGTTAGATTAGGTTATCCTAACCTAAGCTAACCTCACCTAACCCTAACCTAACCCTTAACTGGCCATTACCAGCAGGACCAGCAGGACAAGCAGGTTCAGCGTTTTAGTCACTTCCGTAAATTCCAACTCCTTTTTCTTCGTATGCGTTTCGGCGAGGTCGAAAATTCGACACCACAGTGGCCGTTCTCTCTGCAACATGGCAGGGCGGAGCTACTTTTGGAGCACCCTTCAAGGAAACGTGCAAACAACAGCATAGATACTTGCCTGCGCACCCCTTTTGCCCAGTCACAGGAAAGGGCTGAAACTGAAAACGATTCGGGTAGGCTATATGCAGCGCTCTCCAGTGCGGGGAGAGAACCAGGCATCCAAGGCGAAGTGAGTGTATAACCAACCATGCATCGAAGTGACTTGGATTGGATTGGATTGGGTTGGAGACGTGGCGGGAACCAGGAGAGGAGCTGGTGGTTCTGGCTGGCTTGCCGAGGAATTTGAAACACGTGAACGGATTGCTGCTTGTGCGTCTATGTAGCCTGAAACCTGAGGTAAGGGTGGCGGACTGGCAACATTTGGCTCGGAGACGTGAAAGGGCGGCTGCGGAAGAGGTAGGTACCTAGATATGGGTGGAACAGGATTACCCTGGTAGAGAAACGGAGAATTTTCGAACAGGAGCCTTCCAGATAATGTCTGAGGTCCTCATGGTATTCCCATACTCGTACACGACGATAGCGATGGTCAGTAACCTATAGGTTGTGAAAATTCGTGTCGATTGATGCAGCACCTATTGGTACCCAGACTCAGGCTTTGATCATTCAAAAGTGTGACCGTTGTAATCGGTCAGAAAACTCAGAGATTCTAAACGTTTCCAGAAGCATATTATCAAATGCAGGGAATTGCGGCAAATGAATATGGCGGAGATCCCCTGGATGGATATGGAAATCTCTGTGGCCTCTCAAAGAAAAGTGGTCAGGTTTGAGGTTGATGCCTAATTCCTTGTAGTATGATACTTGGCAAGGTGACAAGACAAAACAAGAAGTTCTTTGCATTAGGGGCACCAGCCCCGCTTAAATACATATCAGATTTACAGATTATTTACACGGAACTAAACAATGACCAGACAAAGAATTACGGCAATGCAGACGAAAACAATGAAATGGTAACACAACAAATAGTGAACAAAAACATGAGGACAAGGCCAGCGATGAATTCAAAAAAATCGATGGGAGAAAAGGTTGTGCGCGTTGAACCCCTGACCTGACAAGCAGAAAGCAAAATGTTCGAGTGGAGACTGGTTTAGAGAACATCTTTCTGAGGATTTTGTTGGGTAGGGCGAACTTTTGAGGTATTTGGAACAACCCAATTTTTATTCCCGTCTTGATCATGCATACAAGATGAAAGAGTTTGAGTTTTGAAAGGGATGCGGGAAATGGCACGAACAGCCTGCAGCTGAGTGGAACCAGTTGCAAAGTCTACTTTTGATCTTCCTCTCAGCGTCCCGATCTTTCAGCAGCGACTATGCTAATTAACTCGTTTTGAACGTTGTTGTGCATTTAATTGCTATTTGATGCACATTGTGAATTTTTTTCTGTTTCAAATTGAAAGGGGTTTCACCCCGAAAACAATGAATAATCCAATGGTGCCCCTTCCAGTGCTAAAACAGGTCCAGCAAACGTGGAACGAGCTGATGCACCGGTTAAGGCCATCTTCGCTGGTGAAATTACTGGAAGTTCAGCCACAAAAAGATTTCCGAACCCAAATGTTGGAGCACATTTTGCGATCAGGAGCCGAACAGAGAGTGAAAAATTCCAAAATTCTCAATTGTTCAAACGTTCTAGATGATATTACAAGTATGTGGGCCTACATGTGCAAGAAATTGCGTTTTAATCGGCCATTCATATTGGCAGGCCCTCTTTATCCGGTTGTTTTTGGTCCAGACTCTTGCATGTAAAAAGTATGCAGCCAAGTATGCAGCCATATGCAAGTTTTTTGAGTGAAATAAAGTGTTTCTTCACATCAAAAAATTTGCATCCTTTTTGGCGGGATCGCAATGAGATTTCGGTGGCTGGCAAATTTACATCGTAAGTTACTTGCTTGTCTAATAACCCATTGCCGACTCATGCGAGTGTTGTTTTTAGAGACTCTCAGTTCACAGCTTGCGTGCAGACATTTGCAGAGGGTCTCTGCAAGGCAATCAATCGCAGATATAGGTACTACTCCATTGGGCCGATTTTTTGAGCGAAGTCCATCTTTTAGGCCGCGGATTATTTTCCTTTTAAATTCAATTTTGTACACAAAAAGAAAAGAATCCGCGGCCTAAAAGATGGGCTTCGTTTAAAAAATCGGCCCATTCAATGCCATTTCATCAGGCACATAAATTTGTAATGGGTCTTTTGAAGCTGCTTTTTCACATGTTCAATAATCACATTTTTAAAAAAACATTTTTTCACTGGACGATAAAAAGCAAGCAAATTTTGCCCACGGTAAAGCTGCTATTGTATGAACTCGCAACTGAAATTTTGTCCTGTAATTTGGCAAGCTCGACAGCTGAAAAACAAGGCCGATGTTTCGTCGCCGGGGGCGGTTGTCGAGACTTTTCGCCGCCGCGATGTTTCGTCGCCATGATGTCGCATTGTTGGAGGACCAGAACCAACACGGTGTCTTGTTGTGACCCAAATAAAAACATCATAAGATGGAAATTTCAAAAATGAAATTCTGGATTGATAAATCTCATAAGTGGAAGAAAAACAAAATTCCTTTCTTCTTTGGCGGGTAACTCAGAATAGTTGGTAACATCTTCCACATCTTGTCACATTTCTCGAAAAATTGGCGGAACACTCAACGTGCGAGGTGTTCCACAAAATGATTTGAGGTTAGGTTTGATGGTTGGAGGATCGTTTTTGTTCTTCATCGTTTTTGTTCTCCATGTCAACCATAATCAAACCAGCCTCACCTTACCTGAGGTTATACTTTAACCAACGAAACCTAACCTAACCCAAACAACCCTACAATAACCTAACCCTAAACCAAAACTAACCCACAATGCGATGCTCTCCGTGCATTGGTTCAAGTATTTTTGGGTGCTGGTAAACACAGCCGCCATGAAAGAAACTTTTTGGATTTTTAACTGATTTTTTAATCATGTGACAGATGGGGGCAGTAATTATCGCATTCTGGAAGGATTGACTATCCCAAAAGCGATTTAGTTCTTCAAAAATTTGCCGCAGCTTCAGGACTCGAACGCACATTCCACTGCATGTCAGAAAATGCAAAACAAAATTCCGTGGAAAAAAATCAGGTGAAAATTGACACTGTAAAGTGAGATTTCACGCACTTCAAATGCTCCAAAATGATCAGCGAACAAATCCAGTGCCTGACATCTCCAAGTCTTACCTTGCATGTGACACCCTGTGTACCAGTTTGTTGCAGGTCTGAACCTTGCACAATGCGACGTCACGGCGACGAAAGGTCGAGGCGTTGAAACGTCGCGGCGACGAAAAGTCTCTGCGACAAACGTCCCGGCGACGTCAGTTTCCCGGCCGACAGATGCGAAATCATTCATTTGCAAATGGTTTGCGAAATCATTCATTTTAGACCAAACTGCCCCGGAAAAAATAAAATCAATGATGAATGCCATCCCACTTCTATAGCAAAAAATGCTTGCCGCTTAAAAATATGGCATGTGCCACATTCGTATTGGGGGTGATAAGCGCGACTTTTTTCTCTGGCTATAGGCCTTTGCCTTCATCGGAGTATTTTGAGCTCCAACTCAGTCAGCAGATGCGTTGAGCCTGCTGCTGTCGTTTTTCTGCCACTGGAGAAAATGAGGTTTCTCTGAATTTGAAGACAAAAAAATGGGGCGTTTTTTGATCCCGGAAGCACAAAAAGAACAACAAATAGGGCCTAAATGATCAAATTAAAGTCGGATTGTGATGTGCCTATTGTTTTGTCTTGAAAAAGAGGTCAGAGTTGACACTCTTTATTGGACTCTGATTCCTGCAAGAAGCAGTTGGCCTTTGTCCTCTTCCTGATTTTTCTTCCGTTCTTCCCTCTCTGGCTCGACCCGCACCTCGCTGGCTCAATCACGCCATCAATCAGATCCACTTTTTTGCTTTGTTGCCTCCACGGTTTCAGCTCCTGCCAGAACGCCTTGCATCGCCTCGCCTGGCCGTCGCCTCTTAAACCCGCCCCGGAACATCCTCTTCACGTCCTTCCTGGAAATGTCTTCCGCCATCGCGCTTGCCGTGGCTGGCGTTCCATACCTTTTACCGCAGCCTCTCCAACCTAATCTGCACAGGGTATTTCTCAACTCCTGCCTTAACTTATACTTGATTGCACTTTCTCGACGGATTTATATAGAGTTCACCAAACGTCATCGAGCATGGCAGAAATTTTGAAGGCCTGACAAGGAAAGGGGCCATCTAATTTCAAGAGGGCTTGATGCAACTTCACACCATACACAGGTGTCATGAAATTTTGCAGCGACACAATGTATCCTGATGGCCCCTGAGTTAAAACCGTGCTCCTATGTTCGAAAAGTTTGGTGTGCTTTATCGACGGCAGCGATGCGGACAGAAAATTGGCAGCATCAGGGTTGGTCCCCGAAAACATAAATGACCCGGAAATGGAAGTCTTCAAGAATAAAGGAAAAGGCGTGCATGCTTTTTACCGGAGTCCACATTTCGAAATAGGAGTTTTTGACCCCCGGACATTTGGTGCCTGAATGATTGGCCACTTCTGAACTGTAAAAATCGGTCTGAAACTTTCAAAGATACACACGACTGCATGACGGTTCCCAAAACACGAAAGCGGGGATCGCTCGGTAAAACAATGGACAAGGATGAGCCACCTCTGGGCTTACATTTGGGCAATGTTGAGCTGTGGTCAACATGGCCAACACGCAAGAACACTTTCAATGAACTTAAAAATTGAAAGACATTAAATGAAATTCGTAAGCTCCAAAACATATTTTGGAAAAGTGATCAAAATTCAGCCTGGAGACACTTCCTAATTGAACTCAAGTTTAAAGACATCACGTATGCTTTAATTAGCATGTTCAGCTTCGTGTGCTCAAATATTTTCAGCCTAGAAGTCTTCGATTCTGAAGGGCCGGTTTAGAACCAGAATCTTTTAATTGCTTTAGCTTCATATGCTGATATTTTCTTGATTAGAAGCTTCTGATAATTTTCTGAAGATGTATTCTGAAGGGGTGCTTTTCAAAGTAATTCTAAAAGGGATTGTAATTCTGAACGGCTGTTTTCAGAATGAGAAGCTTCTACGTAGTTTTCAATACATGTTTCTATACGTAATTCTCAAGAGATGTTATCCAATGTAGAAGCTTATAATTCTGCAGGGATGTATTCTGAAGAGATTTTTTCCGAAGTAGAAGCTTCTATAATTCTGAAGGGAATATTTTCAGTATTTAGAAAGCTTCTGATTTCAAAATGGACGTTTTCACGATTGAAGCTTCCAATTCTTTAGGGTTGATTTGAAAATTAGAAACTTCTTATTCTTCACGAAATGTTTTCAGAATTTGCATCTCAAGGGATGTTTTCAGAATTTTAAGTTTTAACTTTAAAAGGGATGTTCTCAGACTAGCAAGTTTCAAATTTCGAAGGGGTGTATTTAGGATTCGAAGGGGTGTATTTAGAAGATTGCTTCAAAAATTCCGAAGGGGTGTATTTAGGATGAAGTGATGTCCTTAAAATTAGGAGATTGTGATTCTGGATGAATGTTTTCAAAATTAGAAACTAGAATTATTCGGAATTAGAAGCCTATAGGTGTCCAATTCTCAAGGTGCATTCACTGCAGTGTGTCAATGAGGTGAGCTAACCTCACAAACACCCTGCACATTCTCAGACACCCTGCCGATTTCCAGGCTTTCTCCCCTCATCCCTCTGTTTGCAGGCCTGTTCCCTTGCATTTATTTCAACCCCGGAAATGTCTTCGAGGACCGAAACTGTGCCTGAAAGACTGGCAGGGAGGGATGCCAGAAGATTCCAGTGGAAAAGGGCGTGGGGGATTAAAACAGAAGACATCTATAGAAAAAAGAACCGAAGGCGAAAAGAATATAAAAAAGTTTCTTTCCGCTTTGGTCTTTTTCGCTCCTCTTTTCTTGCTTGCTTGCTGGTTGTTAAAGGCGCAATCAGAGCTGGAAGCCGTTTCGTACCGCACCGCACTCTCCCGCAGAACAGCCATTTCTGATTTTTCAGAATGGTTGTCACCATCCCCAAAAGAAACTGTGAAAATAGTTCCAGGAAGAAATAAAACGAGCGAGTGTCATTTTAACCCACCTCATGTAAAGAAATATTTCCCAGCGATTCTGGACGCAGTTGCATTGCAGCTGTGTGGCCTTTTCGGATTGGGGATTATGCAGTGGTATTTGTGTCTATTGGGAAAGTATCATAGTCTGACTCATCACCCAATATCTGGCTGATAGAAGGAGCGAACAGCGAGTCTTGAGCTTCTATAAAATTCTTAGGAGCTCTGGAGGATGGGGAGAGTTTTCGTCCTATCTTAAGTTTCCTTCGTTTTTTGCTCGGTATGATCATTCTCTCAAGGTACGCCCGTTATTGTTCAAAAAAGATATTGGAAAATTTTCCTTTCTGGGGAGGGCTGTTAAAGAATGGAATGCGCTCCCTGGACACGTATTGTGTTCTCCTTTGACAGTCGACACACTTCCTTGCCGACTGGCTGCCACATTGGCGCCATAGGAGGCCATCTGATATTAATGATGTTGCACGTGGTTGCTGTTCTTATCAGCTATTGATTTACTTGTTTTGACTATCATTTGTTCACGTATTTGTTTTTTTTCTTGTCCTTGTGTGTGTGCCATATAGGGTAGCACCCCCTAAAAGTACCTAATAAAATTCAATTCAATTCAATTCAATTCAATTCAATTCAATTCAATTCAATTCAATTCAATTCAATTCAATTCAATTCAATTCAATTCAATTCAATTCAATTCAATTCATACTGAAGAGAAGATACATTAGGATTGATGTCTAGTGATAGGATTTAGTCTACTCCGTGGCTGTGGAAAAAGATGTTTGTCCTGTCGACGTTGTTCATTGCTGACACACTTCAAAGTACGAACTGGTACGAATATAGACGAAGTTCCATGTACCTAAACACAAATTCTTGTCTAACAGACAAAGGTGCTTTTGTCCAACAAGTAAAAAAACCCAGCGCACACAAATCAGAATGAGCACAAATCCAGGTGGACCACACTCCTGTCGACACGAACCGTTTGGTACCGCCGCCTCAATCTCTCCATCGCACTTTCTTGTTCGATGCAGAATGAATGAAGGTGACCATGTCAAAAAGCAGTGGATGCTCATTGCCATGGAGAGTCATCATCGAAATCGTAAAAACAATCTGTTGCCATTGAACACAAAACCCGCTGGATACAAATACACACACAAATCCCAGTAGACTCAAATCCATGAAGATTACGTGTGTACAGCGGCGAGAAAATTAATTATACGACATATGGTGGCTTTTCTCTCTCGAATTTTCGGGAAAATCTCAATCCCATCAAAATTGGTACTCCAGCAATGATTCGACGCACATTTTCGTGCAACAAAATCCGATTTCTTGAATCTGAAATGAACACAATTCTCCCAATTTTCTTCGAAAGGTCGAAAAATCGGCATGTAATCATGGCACGAGTAATTTTCTCGCCACTGTACGAGTATATGAGACACACCAATTGGTCCGCATTGGGCCGCTTCGTTAAACGGGAGTTATCTTTGACCGCGGCTTTTTTCCACGCATTTTCAATGGGAAAAGCCGCGGAAAAGATAACTCGCGTTTAACGAAGCGGCCCATTGACTGTTCCCAGTGGAAACAAATCCAAGTAAATATAAATCTTATCATAGGTTCAAACCCATCTGAAGATATTCCCATCAATAGACACACATTCCAGTAGACACAAATCCAACAATGACTGTTCCCAGCAGATACAAATCCAGAGACAGAAATCCCAGTAAACAGAAATCCCAGTAGACGCAAATCTCACGAGACTTCCAAGTAGACACAAATCCACATTGACTGTTCCCAGTGGACACAAATCCAATTCAATAGAAATGCAAGTATATACAAAATCCCATCAGAGACTCCCAGTAGACACAAATTCCACAATGACTGTTCCGAGTGGACATAAATAGTTCCAAGTGTTCCAAGTGGATATAAATCCTTGTTGACACAAATCCCCGAGACCTTTCCCAGTGGACACAAATCCAACAATGACTGTTCCAGTAGATACAAGACCAGAGACAGAAATCCTAGTAAACAGAAATCCCAGTAGATACAAATCTCACGAGACTTCCAAGTGGACACAAATAATCCACATTGACTGTTCCCAGTGAACACAAATCCAATTCGATACAAATCCAAGTAAACACAAATCCCAGAGACTGTTCCCAGTAGACACAAATTCCCCAATGACTGTTCTGAGTGGACATAAATCCAAGTGGATATAAATCCTTGTGGACACAAATCCTTGAGACCTTTCCAGTGGACACAAATCCAACAATGACTGTTCCCAGTTGACACAAATCCAGCGACAGAAATCCCAGTAAACAGAAATCCCAGTAGATACAAATCTCACGAGACCTCCAAGTAGACACAAATCCAAGTAAACACAAATCCCAGAGACTGTTCCCAGCAGACACAAAGTCCACAATGACTGTTCCGAGTGGACACAAATCCAAGAAGATAAAAATCCATGTGGACACAAATCCCTGAGACCTTTCCCGGTTGACACAAATCCCAAATAAT
>JASGXE010018498.1:0-20966 GCA_030068105.1 Sinentomon sp. SZTP_YWyxl
GTTAGGTCTGTGGAAAAGTTTTAGATGAAGGTTTCAGCTATCCAAAAACACCAAAATCATTGTATTTGGACATCATTTGTTGCTTTTATGAAAGGCAGAACGCGACCCGGCGCATTCTGTTCTTCGACATTCGAACACGCGCCATTGAGACAAACTCGCACATGCATGCTTGGTTCTGTGAATCACCGCAAGATGGCAGTCTTGGCGTTTCTTGGGCTGTTCAAAAACTGAGCGGACGCCGAGTGATGGAGTTGAATCACTACCTGTTTAAAGCGTTTTGAATGGGGTTTTGCCACATTTTCACACCAGATGGAAACAACACATGGCCAAGACATAAAAAAGTGAAAATTGCCACCGCGTAAAGGTGGCGCTTACCTGTTTCTCGCACTTAGGTAGTGAGCGGTCTTTGATAGCCCCATTATCAGGAGGAGGAAACCAGCCGTACAACAATCTTATATGTGTTACGCAATCCTCAGAGAAGGACATATAATGGTGTGCATTTCAATGCCCCGCTGATCGTTTCAAATGTTCATTTTCATTCTTTTTTCCTGCGAACTGTGTGAGACTGGAATGCTCTAAAAGGGGCGTGCAAATTCTGAGCTTATCTGGTCACCTGGTGTCGCTGGAGTGTCCAACTTGAACTTAGTCCTGAATTTACCTTCTCTTTCCACGAATTTTTCTTGCTGACAATTGTATCTTTTCTTAATTGTGATTTTTATTTTGTTGACCATTGACCTGTGTGTCAGGTTCCCTTCACCAACTCATTTTTGTGAAAGTGTTTTTGTTAAATAAATAAATGATTAAATAAATATCTTACAGGTGCCTTCAACCAGAGAGGTGATAGCATCTCTACCAAATGTGTTCAGTGCTTTATGCTTGAATGCAGCCGGTCTGGAGACATTCACCATGTACAAGCCGTTTGATAAACTCTTCCGGGTACTCATTTTGCCGGAGTATTTGCCTGCCATGCGGCGAAACCGATCAGCCGATACTGCAGGAGAGACGGCATCAAATCTGGGAAATGCGGTCGACGAGTTGATGCGGCACCAGCCAAGCTTGAGGGCCGATGCCACGCATGCAATTGTCAAGGTTGGTCAAGGGAAATATTCGGAAAAAGTTTCGAGTAATCGCAGAAATTTATGAGGTCTCAGCCGCCGATTCATTTTCGAACTCTGCCTGGCAAAAAACTGAAGTGAGGCTGTGGTGAAAGCATTTTCATCGTTTTCTCTAGAAATGCTCAAATTGTGTTATCTTTATTATAAGGTCGAGGTTGGTGAAGGGAAGTGTTGCAAACAATTTTCCTTGTTTGAGACCATTTTCTGATCGGATGTCAAGTTTTGCTGACGACGTTTCGACCCCTGGACTGGAGTCAGAATCTGTCTCAAGTCCGATGATGTGACATTCGCTGCTGCTGGTGTTGTGCGACAGCCGCACAACACCAGCGGCAGCGAATGTCACATCATCGGACTTGAAAAAGACTCCAGTCCAGGGGTCAAAGTGTCGTCAGGAAAACTTGACATACGATCTGACAATGGCCTCAATCAAACCAGGTAAATGCTGACAGCGTTGGTGAAACGGATCGTGGCACCAGACACAATCCGTTTCTAAAAAGTGTTGGAAAAAATGTTGCCATTTACTTTTATTGAGTAATTTGCAGAAATTCATGAGGTCTCAGCCTTCAGTTCATTCCGGAACTCATTGCCTGGCAAAAAATCTGAAGTGGTGAGGCTGTGGAGTCAGTATTTTCATAATTTTCTGTAGAAATGCCCTATTGTGTTTTCTTTAGAAATGCTCTATTTGTTATTCCACTCTTGAGGTAAGTTGATTTGCTGCTTCTATCCAGAAAATTATGTTTTATGCAGACAGCATGTGGTCTTCTGATCCTAAAATTGAAACAATCTGCTCCCTTTACTTAACCGAAGCCGGTTTTTTTACTGCAGCGAGGCAGTCATCCCTGTACAGTGTTGAATAGAATACTTGAACCATAATGTTCCTCTCGTTCTTTCGATCTTCTGAGAAAACCATGAGAAATGTGATTATTTCACGTTCAAAAAATGGGATTTTACTGAGCGGAAATAATATGCATCAAATCAATCAATAGTGGAAAAAATGGGTATTTAGATTAGAGTTTTCCCAAGTAAGTGCTTAGAGTTTTCCCAAGTAAATGCCACCCTCTGAAGCGATGTGTTGTTTTGCATCAAGAATTTTGCCAGTGGAAGTGTCCACACGAGGGCCTCGTTCTTATGACTTCAGAGTTAAAAAGATCTGAAATATTCTCTCGGAAGCAAAGCAGAAATTTAACGCTCCTGTTTTGCTGTTCCCAGATTCTGGAGGAACTTTGTGAAATGGGCCGTGATCCAAAGTACATCAATGGCGACAACAACTTGAAGGTTCCAAGTCTCCAACTTCAGAACCAACAGAATGCCATCGGTGGTACGGGTGAGGCAGGATCAAGTGACGAAGAAGAGGAGGAAGAAGAGGAACAGTCTTCATCTTCAAATGTACCGAGAGAGGATGCAACGGGAACGGCAGCTGGTACGGTTGCTGGTACGTCGGCCGGTACAAACGGAAGCGGTGGACAGAACTCAGCGGACAGGACATCTGTTCCCCTGGTTGATTATATTCTCAATGTTGTAAGTTGTTGATGATTTTTTTGTTTATTTTTATTTGGGGTTGACTTTCCCCATACGGAGTTTTTTGCAAAGCTTCATCGTTTTGACCTTTTTTGAAAGGCCACCTGCATAAACAAACTTGTCTCCGTGGCATATTTTCCCCAATTCACTTCCGCAAGCACGTCTCTGATTGGTTGTTGGGAATTCCAGCCAATTTCAGCATTTAATTTTCTGAACATAACCTAATCCGAGAACCAGACCTAACCCTTTTGCGAGCATGGAAAGAGTTACGAAGCGGTGGCAAACATGCCAAATTGTAAAAAGGCAAACATGCCAAAATTGATGACGTCACAAATTCAGACGACGGGATTGGTTGTTGCGATGCAACTGTGCGCAGAATTGGATTGGGGAAAAATATGCGTCACCGTGCTCTGTTCTGAGTTGTTAGAACTCCAATATTTTAACCACTTCGAATAAGACTGGGGGAGGGGCTTGACATAAACATGCAGTTTTGGAAGAAGCCATCTTTTTTGTTTGAAATATCATCTTCAGTTTTGGTCTGTACATTTTTTGTAAAAAAAAATGAAAACCATTTTCAAGTTTTGACGTTTTATGAGATGTGGATTTTGCAATTCTGTTTTCTGCAACTGCCGGTTTTCGATGACAAGTTTCATTGTTTTCTGTAAAACCATTTTTCACGTGAAAATCTCCATTCCGGGTCATGTATCTGTCAATTTTTTCTCTAGAAATTTGAAAATTGGCAGTCTTGGAAGTTTTTTTCATTGGAGACGTGACAGAGTCAGATTGTGTGATTTCTGGAGCCTTGGCACCTTTTCATTCGCTTCTTTAAATTTTCCCCTTCACATTTTTGTGTGAGACTTTCAGCTGTGAAGCACCAACTTTCAGCTGTAAAACACCAACTCTCAGTTATGAAACACCCACTCCAGAGTCACTCCAGAGTCCAAAGATACCAGAAAACTGGCTCTTTCATGAAGTTCTTTGACTAATTTTGAGTTTTGACCCCTTTTGCATGAACAAATCGTAAAATTTTCCATCTCAGACGATCAGACATTACTTTGAAGTCACACTAATGTAATTCAGATACATGCCTCCCAAATCTGAACCAGGTAGGTGGCTCAGGGCATTGAAATTTTGTACAAGCACTGTAAGCTGATGGCAAACTTGTGTTTAAAAAATCAGCTTATTCGGATGAGAAATCAGAATTTTTTCAGGATCCCTCCCTATAAATAATGTAAAACAAACGGAAAATTTTTGGCAATGGATGGGATAAAGGAAAAAGGGTATTTGGTGTTGGTCTCGCTTATTGTTGAAAAAGAAAAATTGCATTTTAGCACCATTCCATGGAAAATCCATCATCAAAAACCAATCAACATTCAAACTGAGGGGTTGTACTGTGTTGTGTTTGAATTTGATTGAACTGAGGGGTTCGAGCTAAGTCAGGACCAAACACCTTGATCTCTGCTGACGAGCTGCCCCTCTTCAGAAAAGCCAGAATGTGCAGCTCACGCAAGTAAGTGGTCTCTCTTCTTTTTCTGCCTCGTCCAATCGGTCAGATCTGTGGTGTTCGCTTGCAGAGGCTGGCTTGGCTTTCCTGTTTCATCTAATTCCTGCAGCTTTTCTATTTTTCTCCTCAATGCGCAATTAATTAAATTTTTCTCTTGATTAGATGAAGTTTGCCGATGCAATATTGAGCAACAACTCTACGGACGACCACTGCAAAGAGTTCATCAATCAGAAGGGTCTAACTCCTCTCCTTGGAATACTTGGTTTGCCAAACTTGCCGACTGATTTTCCCATCACGCCTGCTTGCCAGGCTGTCGCTTCTGTTTGTAAATCAGTATTGGTAAGTGTCCATTTCTACTCAGCTCTTGGTATTTGGGCGAGAGTTTTGGGAAAGTTTTTCGGGCAAATGTTTTTGGGCGAGTTTTTCTTTTTCTAAAATCTACATTGTGAGGGTAAAATCTGGCTTTTTCGTATTGTGAACAGTCATTACCTTCATTGGAAAATCGGAGACAGTAATGTTGCTGTGACTGTACATGTCTGGTATCATAGATGTGCTGTGCCTGACCATGGCTTAGGCATTCTCTCAGAGGGATGCACAACGACAGAGGCAATAATGAATCCCATGATCCAATGTAGGTACTTGTATCTCGACCTGGTTCAAAAGTACGGAGGCCTAGGGTGGCAGATGGTCTGGAAGTGCCCAATAATTTATGTCACTTGCCGTGGGGTGATCAACTCCAGATTAATGCTAATCCGAGATTGTGAAGTACATTATTTCCATTGCAGTAATGGAAAAAAATACTTTGCAACCTCGGATTAGCGTTAATCTGGAGTTGATCACCCTGTAGTTAGTAGGCAGTCGGGTAAGTTGATCGAAGAGTTCTAAAAATTATAGATTGCAGTCTGCAGCACACTCCTTAGATCCACCTTTTCAGGATCATGTTTCTGACGATTGCTCCTGCCTGGACTTCTCTGTCTTGAAACATGTTTGTCCTGCCACCTCTTGAGTCATCTCATTGGGTCAGGAGGTGGTTTCCAGAAAGGTGAACGAGTCATAAGTGTGCAAAATTACATTTTATTTATGACCTCCTCTTGTTGGTACCCTGTACTCATCGGTCTCTTTTCTTTATTGCCGATGATGCTTTCCAGCAGAGGGGACAAAATTGGAATTTTACAAAAAAAAAATTTGTCCATAATACCTACCATTTATTTCTTCTCAGCGTTTCTTAACGAACTGTTGCATTGTCTTTTTTGATATTCAGAAAATGTTTTGTGCACCGACGAAGTTTGATAAGGATGGAAATTGGAATATTTGAAAATGGAATAAAACTTCGGTCCTATTAACTTCTTTGGCGTAAGCATAGGTGTCCCAGTAATTTGACGGTTTTTATTTTAAACAATCCCACGTAATCCTATGTGTTCATCATTCTTGCTGAATGTGCTTCAAGCAATCTAAGATTCTCTTGAGAATTCGTTAGAGGAAGCAGTCATTTTGTGTCAGTGGCCGCCACATCAGTCATTTTGCTACTCATTCGTGGAGCTTTTCCTTACTCCGATTTTCAAACTTCCTTGCTCTGATACATGGTGAAATTGAATTGAATTGAACATGTTTTTTTTTTTAAATAATCAACAAGAAAATTTTACATAGCTTGAAATTGAGGAGAGTCAGAGCTACATCATGCAGTCGTGACAGACCTCCCTGTAAATAGGGCCACAAAATAACACAAAAATTTAGGTGAAACTACATGAAAATATCATCAAATTCGTTAAAAACAGAAAAATGACACATAGAGTGAATAAAAAATGGGCTTATAGCTTGCACGATCTAGTGCAAGGGTCGATGGTCGATGTGATAAGAATGCTCTTGCCAATTGTCCAAACCTGCTACTTGATATTTGCAATTTTATTGTAAGCGGCAATTGATTCCATAAAGCCAGCCCTCTGTACAATTCAGATTGTATCGTGTTCTAACGAAAGAATAGCTCAGATTCAAATTTCCCCCCGTTCTAGTTGCATAACTGGAGAAAAGCAAGGCAATGAAGCCAAACGGTACCTATTGGGCAGAAGTATCATAATATGGTTGATTGAAGTTGATGATCTTTGCTCTATCTTAGGTTTTTCTTGGTTCACATAAGTTATAAGTAAATATGCATTTTTTCTTTTTTTAATCGTGTTACAATCTTTTCAGAATCTAGCGCATGAGCCGAAAGTTCTCAAACAGGGTCTAACGCAGTTGAACGAGGTGTTCCTAACGCTGAAACCCCTTCTAACACCAAGCGACACATCTGCTGATGGAAGCAGTGTCCTCTTGAAGGAGCTTGCCTCGTCATATCCAAGCGATATCAGCAATCCTCAGCTCTATCCTCTGCTTCATGCGATGGCTGCTGTTCATTCCTACATCGTCATGTTCATGCATGTGTGCAGGACTGGGCAGGTGAGCGAGGATTGGCCGTTTTTTGGACTTATGCTTTTATTGGCAGTTTTGCATAGTGTCGGAGGAATTAATGTACTCATACGTGTAAAAATTGCGACTGCTTAGATTTTAGTGAAAAATCCATGCTGCACAAATTAAAGATCCTCTTTAATCGAAGCGAGGTCAAAATCTGACACCTGTAGAAAGCCTTGTTGCAAACTGACGCTTTAATTTCTACCGCCTGCATAAGAATTAAAAGAAAGAAAAAAGTAGGAAAAGGGGAATGGGAAAAACACATGTATGAGACATTAATTCCACTGCTACTGTACTTGCCTTTGAATATTGGTGTTTAAGGTAGAGCCAGGATGGTCAGATTTTTTGCATCAGACTTTTTTTGATCGTCTGTCCAAAACAGATTGTCACTTGCAACAATTGGCAATGGTCAATGCTTCTGTGTTCTTTCTTGTTTGCACATTGTTGCAAGTGGCAATATGTTTTGGACAGACTATCTAAAAAAAGTCTGATGCAAAAAATCTGTCCATTCTGACGCAGTTTTTTTTGTCACGCCAAATAAGTGGCCATTTTGTTGCGGGTTTAATCATCTGCCTCTTGCCAGGGTTGCAAAAAGTTGCCTTGGGCCCTCGAGCAAGAAACTTCGAGTTTGGTCCAGGTGCATTCCGAAGAACTGTTTTTAGCCCTCCAGAGATTTTTTTTTGTCCACATGAGAAGTTTCGAGCACGTTTCTGCAATGAGAATCAATGGGCTTTTTGCAGACAAAAATCTGGCCATGCTGACGCTGCTAAAAAACAGTCGTTGAGGCAGGCAACATGATGGCGTTGGAGGCAGCCCAGGCATCATGATGTGTGATTTCTGCATTGCACAAATGTTCCGACTGGGTGCAAATAAAATTCTGTTCACAAGTTGTTTGTTCTCATAATTGGATGCATGTTGTCAATTTTTTGACAGGTCGATGTTGAAAGTGGTAATGACATTGAAAAAGTGGTAACGGTTCGGAATACCTGCCGACATTGAACTGAACGAGTTATCACCATTGCTCTGCGATATAATTAAAGCTAACTAAACCAAACCTAACCTGACCTAACCTAACCTACCTGTCCTAACACACCTATCCTAACCTAACCTATCCTTCCTCCTCGTCCTCATCTTCCTATCCCATTTTGGCTCTTTGAGCGTGTTTGAAAACTCGTTCAGTTCAGCTTTTTTCAGATGTCGGCAGGTATTCCGAACTGCAACCGAAAAAGTTGTGGAACAGCCCTGTAAGTCAGGGGGGGGGGGGGGGTTGACGTTGGAGCTTGAAATTTTCTGAACCTTTCGGCGCACTCTTCCTTCACATTAAGTTTAGCGATTTTGCTGACTAGAAAATGAGCATTGGGTACCTGGAATAATAGAAAAATGCAGGGAATACAGGGAATTTCGTAATCTTGGAGACACCGTGGATAAGTTTTTGGCCCTACGTTTCTTTCTGGGAAACTAGTTTTCGCAAAAGCAACAGCTGTCAAGCATTCTTCGATAGAGTGGGAGTTGATTTTGATTGCCATTGTATCAACCACTTGTTTTGTCATTTTTCAGAGCGACATTCGGACAATTTCCGTAAGCCATTGGGGATCTGAGCTTGGCCTAAGTGTTTTGAACAATCTTTCAAAGTTGTACATCTCGTTGGTTTGGGAGAGCACGATCCTATTGGGAATTTGTGGCAGCAAAGGAACACTGCCAATTGAGAGTGAATTTGCCAAGGCAGATCTGGATAAGCTGAAATCAAGTGGTGTGAAGGTTGGTTCTGATTATTTATTTCATTCGTATTTTGTCATTCAGGGCTTTTAAGGTGGAGGGGGGCATTGGGTGGGGCTTGTGGTTCATCCCATAGTGCCAGTTCTGCTCACCAAAGGTGGCTTCTCGCCCATTTAAAGTTTGAGAATTTCTTATCGAGTCATTACGACCCTGAAAAAAGGTAAAAAAATTACTTTACCGGATTCGATTCCTTCACTGGCAGTGCCAGCTAGCTGCTCTGGGGGTGACATTTTCCCGGCCGCTGGTCCAGAGGCAGGGAACATAATATTGTGTCATCAGACTTGAAAAAGACCCTAGCCCAGGGGTCGAAACGTCGCTAGTAAACCTGGACATCGATCCTACAATGACCGTATCCAGGTAACTATTTACAGGTTTGTGAAACGGATCATGGCACCAGACACAATTTGACATGGGAAAATGATACTTTAATCATGGTATAGCTGTTCATGATCAGATGATATGATCTGGGATCGCACTGAGATGTACCATTGAGATTTGTACCTTTAGGATATGTCTCATAAGCTATCCGAAAACATTTCCAACAGTCCATGAGAATTCATTCCGTTTTTATCGATTCTTTCCAGACTCCAGAGTCAGACGTTGAGACAGATGGTAGCAACAGTACAAGTAGTGTCACCACAGCAATGGAAGCTCTTAGCACTGGAGGCCCAGCTGTTGACAAAATGGAAGTTGAAGGCGATTCAACATCACCAGCGTCACAACAGCAAACAACTTCCAGTGATCCCAAATCCCCCGATAGTAAAGCATCCACTAGTAAAATGACCCCGAACGATGGCTCAAACACCAGCTCCCCGTACACCGTTACCCAGCACCAGATAAACCAGATAAGACCACTGTTAACATCGGCGTCACGCTTGGGGAGATCGATGTCCGAACTGTTTGGTCTTCTTGTCAAGGTTCGTCATTCTGAACTTCTATTTTAAACGCCAAACAAGGGGTTGAAGGATAAATTGTTGGACCAGGTGGCTGGTAGACGTTTTAGGTTATCATCTAGAGTACTGAGTCAACAACGTTTCACCAACATTCTGGTTATTCTAATATGTCTTTCCTTTTGGTCAGCAAGCTAAAGGGGCTGTTTTTAGAAGAAGTAGGTACTCGGAATTTCCACAACTGACCATGAGGCTAACATGATGGATGGGGTCATCACACCCTCGCAAGGGCATTCCGGGTTATGACTTGGGCAGCAGAATTTTTAACATTTTGCATCTTGTCTTTCTGTTCCAGTGGTGGTTGGGATGGTGCTTAGTACAGTACGTTGCAAAAAACCTGTTCATATACAGGGGAATGGGAGATGATGATTTCCATTTGCAAAATACTTGTTACACATATTGGCTAAGATGGGAAAACAAACCAAAGAAGAATCATTTTGTGATCGACGTGATAATGACAGTATAATGATTCTTGTTTGGTTTGTTGTCCCATCTAAGCCAATATGTGTTACAAGTTGAAACTGTAACACAAAAATTGCTGATTTGCGCCAGGGCCTTGCCCATGCAAATTAACATTAAATTAAATTAAATTAAGTATTTTGCAATAGGAAATCACCTTCTTCCATTACGTCTCCATTTGTGTAACAAGTATTTTGCAAATAGAAATCATCATCTCCCATTCCCTCTGCATATATGTAACAGATTTTTTTGCAACGTACTGTACAGTTTCATTCTCAAAGAACCAAATGTATTCAAACGATAACATGAAGATATTGGGGAGTGTGAAAGTTCAAAAACCAGCCGATGTGTTGAGCTTGAAAGCCAGAATGCAATTCATGTTTTTTTCTGGTGCTCATGTTCAAACCCTTTTAATTCTGAAGCCATGGCTGCATTTTTAGCCACTTTCAGTCCAAAGGGCCGCAAATGCTGGTGCTCAATGGGCAAACCTGATAAATTATTGTTAATTAAGTGGCACGAAAACCAGAGGGCCACTATTGGCGCTTTGCTATTCTAGACACAAAGACAAGACATGCGGCAGAGCTATCTACAAGTAGGAGCAGAGCCCTCTACGTGGTGCTCTGGACTTGGAGGCCCATGGCATACACCTGTCTGGTCTGTGTGAAGTGGAAAGCAGAGTGCCACATGTGGCAGTCTGGACTTAATGACAAAGCAAATGCTTTTAGTTGGACTTGAAATGGTAAATTTCAAGTAACTTTTTGTTATTGTTTTCAGCTCTGTGTTGGTTCGCCATTGCGGCAGCGTCGTGGCCAACAAATAGCATCAACACCCAGTGTGCCAACGCCATCTGCCAAAGCTGTTGCGTCCCAGCTGTCTGACCTTCTTTCAAAGGGTCTTTCCTGGCAACCCCCCGTCAACAACCCAAGCCTGAAGTACAAATTCACCTTCTACACATGCTCTGTGAACTTTATTACACCAATGTTGTTCGATGAGAAGAAATTCCCTTACCACCTGATGCTTCAAAAGTTCGTCGAAGCGGACGGTCTAACTCAGTTCTTTAATTCATTCATTTGGGCACTCTCCCAAAGCGAAACCATGGCTCCGGGCTCCGACCTCCCCGACGGAATCGGGGAGTTCCTCGACTCGTGGCTCATGCTCCTGGAGAAGCTGGTGAATCCGAAAAACATCTTCGAGTCGCCGCATCTCCTACCGGCGAAATCAGCACTGGCAAGCCACACCCCGTTCGATGCCTTGCAGTTTCTCATCGCCACTCACTCTGCCGCATTTGAGGCCATAATGAAACTGTGGGGGAGAAAGCCGCCCAAGACGTACGGAGCACGCATTTCTGAGTCGATGCTCTTTATCATGTGCCACATCCTGAAAGGTGAAACAATCATTGCGGAGAAACTAGCCCTAAAAGAACCGGGGACATCTGGCAGTTCTGTCAAGCCGGATTCGACTGAGGTGGCAAGAAGTGCCGACGTCCCGGTCGACCCTCGAGAGGAAGTTAGCAACGAGGACCTTCAGCAACTCATGGATATGGGTTTCAGCAGGGAACACTGCTTGGAAGCCCTTCTTCACGCAAACACCGTTGAATTGGCCACGGATTACCTTCTCAGCAATCCAACACCGCTGATTGCTTCGTCCGCTGTCGCTGAGGTTTGTGGCGATAATTTTTACATTCTGGTGGAAATGTTATTTGACAGATTTTCCAGCAAAACTTTACAAATAAGAGGTTACATTCGACGCAACCAACGTCCGGGATGGGATTTACATTTTGCCTTTCGGGCTTATCTTTTTTCTTAATTAAAGCTAACCAAACCAAGCCTCACCCCAATTCTCACTGTCCACTTGTTGTCAACTCACTGCTTGGTAATCAAATTGCAGGGTGACTACAGCTCCTATATTTCCTATAATTCCTATTTTTTTGAACTTCCTCCTATATTCTCCTATTTTTCCTATTTTTTCAGAGTGCTCCTATATTTTTGAAAAAAATAAAAAATGGGGAGTCATGTGAACTTGATTTGAGGGCATTGCTTGACACAAATACCTTTTTGTCAGATTCAGATTGCTGTCGAGTGTTGCCCTGATAATTTATTTAGCAAATTGTAGTCAATTTAGCAACAATCCTTAAATAATTTTTATCTTTTCTTTTTCCCTTCCAGTAAAACTTTTTAGCAAATGCTGTTATTTGTTCCAAAAGCACATTTGTAAAATTGATTTGATTAGGTTGAAATCGTTAATGGCCATACGATAGGAAATTGGACAGAGTGTCGAAGGTGATGACCATGTCATAGTTTGCAATCTTCAGAGGACAAAACATAAAACACATCGAATTCTAATGATCGTTCACCGAGTATCAAAAGGCTGATACAGGTGTCATTTGTCAAAAATGTAAAATGGAGTTCAAAATGAAAATGGTCAAATATTCCCGAAATCACACGCAAGTTATTCAAGTGCCGTGTGTGTTCTCAATATCTGGATACGCCTGCGTAAAAGTGAAGCCACTGCTGAGATTGTAAGCGTTATACATTCAAAACTTGCGTTATTGCGTGGTAAGCAATATCCCAAGCTGTGGTAGGTATGGATGATGCTCTGAGATCTCTGTTGGAAAAAAACATTGTCAGTAGGCCTGTACCCCATTGGAAATGGGTTTCTCTGAATTCCAATTCCAAAATTGACTGCAGATTCGCGCGTTTGTATTTCTTCAAAATTCAAAAAAAATCTTGTTTAAAAATTGCACTTTCTGTCTGAAAACAACACCCGTTGCTGCAGTTTTAATAAAAGAATACCTTTGGGCTAATGGAAAAGCAGCCCGGCCCTGGTGTCTGTGCCAGAATACCCGCTTGCTGCCGGGGGCCCCAGGACGAGCAGCTCACTTTCTTCCTCTATGGATCGCAACTTTGACCTTCACTTTTATTCTAGCTGTCCTAAAACTCTATCAGTCCTGTCCTGAATTTCTTCCTCTTCGTCTTTGGGATGTCTAGCTGTCTGCTAGAAATCCTGCTTTTTCTGATGTCCTAGACCTCTTTGTTCCTGTCCTCAAACCCTACTCATTTCTTTTCTTGACTGTCCTGAAGGTCCATTTGCGATCCAGCCACTACTACTTTTCTTTTCATTTTCTGTGTTTATATGTATTTTCTTTTCTTTTTTTCTTTTGGGTCCCAGGAACGACGCTCTTGCGGGCTCTAACGGAGACGTGTTTACGTTACTGGTGTTTCCATGTATTTATAAATTTTATCTGTCTCGCCCAATCCGTGGCACTTGTATTCTTTATGTCTTTTGTTTTTTTAATTTTTGGTGCCACCATCTGGCTCAAGAGAGCTGGGGCTTGCTGGACAACTTGAACCTTCGGGCTCATGGAAACAAAAATTACCTACAGAACATCGAAATTTTCCCCTCAGAGAAACTTTACCCCGTTTATTCCCTATTGTATTACGGATCTACTTACTGCTTATATGTAATTACGGATGGACTAGAGAGAACGTGGTACCTGGTTGCGTGTTTTAACGTTGCAGATTTGGACTTGTAATACATTTTTTAACTTCCTATATTTTTGAACTGTCTCCTATATTTTAGACTTCATCCTCCTATATTTTTCCGACGAGACTCCTGTATTTTTTCAAGCTTCCCGTAGTCACCCTGATTGTGTTGACTTTGTTAATTGGAGCTCTAAACAATGTGGTAGGTACCTGCTCTGACGGTTTCGGCATCCTGGACAGGTTTTGGTGGCATGGCTCGTTTAATTGCCCTTTTTCGTCTCATTGCGCCACAGAACAGCGACGAAAGATATGATATGCTTACGATGGCAGAAATTGAAACTTGACCCGCAACACAGGTCAGTCATATGATAATACTCGCAATTGGACAGCACCACCGTTCGTTTACGGTATGCTTTTTGGTAAAACGTGGAGCGTGAAGCAATGCGCGTGATACCTAAGATCCCAGCTGTCAAGTTTGACACATTTAGGACGCTCAGATCGCCCGCAAGTGCGTTTGGAAAAGTGCACGTACGCTAGATGACAGGTAAAGAAATCCCTTTTAACGGCCAAACGGAGCATTTGCGGACATTAGTTCATTGAGACTTTTTTGTTCAGAATTACCAGAGGAATACGTGGGCGAAATTTTGTCCACTATTTCTGAATCACCCTGTATATGAGTTCGCTTTCGTCGAGTTTCGGTTAAGGGCTTGCTCTAGGGGCCCTAAACCATTTGCATCTGGAATCAATTTTTGGAAGATGCATTCTCTTGTTTTTTCTTTTTCCCAGGGGGATTTCAAATGAATGTCCACAACACACGTTTTCGACAAGTAGGTGCCCACCTAAACGAGGATAATTTAACCTGACCGAACTATGTACTAAGTTGGGGGCCACAGGCAAGATGTCCGGCGCCGAGGCGGTATACGTTTTGAACTTTTCTTGTTCATTGTCGTTTTTAATTGCTCATGCACCCTTGTTGTGTGCTTTGTTGGATTTTGTCTCAAAAAACGCTGGGGGATAATCTTGGGAATTCGAATTTTGGGGGGAAATGCTGGGGAAAACAAAAATTCCTGGGGACATCTGGGGGAATTTTATTTTTTTGTTTCTCTTTTGCCTTTGAATGGAATTTTTCAAATTTCCAAATTCCAGTTTCTCTTTTTTTCTTGGAAATTCTTTTCTCCTGTCATATTTTGTTCTGTTTCTTCTCCGTTTCGTTCGCCTTTGAATAACATACCTTTTTGACCATGTGGGTGGGACAGGGCAGGATTCACTTCCTGTCCTTGCTTTGCAGGTCCCACCGCGTGTGCCCAGCTCCGGTCTTCCGGTTCCAGTCCAGTTCTCTCTCTGCCATTTGTGATTGATTGCGTCATCAGAGGTATGTCTCGTGTGTAATATTTTGCCGGGTGGGCAAACATATTCTTCCGTTTTTGTGGTTGGTGTCTCCCAATCCCTCTTAAGATTCGACAGAGTATGCCTTGTCCATGCATCCGGTAGGTACCTGGTAAAATACCTAAAGGTCTAGACCTGGGAAGGCCAGCAGCAATCAGAGAAATTGGACCTGCCATTTTGATCTCTCTGACTCACAATTAGTTAGGTGCCATTTTTTGTTGGCCTTGGTCCAATGATTGTCTTGTTTGTCTTTTTCCAATTATAAAAAAACCTTCCTCTTCCCTCCTACCTCGGGTGGATGAAATTCCACGCTTCTGCCATCTTTTCCTCTTATTTAAGTGATAAATCAATCCATTAAGCATGGACCATTCATTAAATTAAGCTCACCTTCGCTCACAAGTCACATTATGGCACCAGCTGGCCTTGACCAACAGGGCCCACGTTTATCACTTGTCAAAACACCCACCAAGAAAACCAAGAACCCGACAGTTGCTAAGATGAAATTTTGAGAGCCTTGCGAGGAGCATGGGAACTCTCATCGCTGTAAGCATGGAACTCACATTGTCGGCACGTTTTCTTCAATGCTTTCCATTAAAATTCCAATTGGTGGAACAAAAATATTCCCGGGCGATAGAATTGAAGTCTATGGGAATCAGAATGCGGTTGTGCTCCGTTTCAAGCACAAAATTTTGATATTTGGCCATTTATTTGGTTTCTTCTGCGATGTCTGCATTGGAGCATTTCAGCCTATTTTTACCCATAGGTACCTACATAATTCCCACCCAACAAAATTATCAATTTAAATTTTTAAACCTTCGGATGATTTCATATTTTATTCAAGTTCAGATTGTGCCAAGTTTGTTTCTTTCGTCTCCTGTTTGCCTTCGATGACCTTAACAAGATTGAGTTTTGACGAATATGCGATGACCTTTAGGTATTTTTATTACCTACAAATTTTATTCTAGAAACAAACATTACCATTCACATTCAATGTTTAGGCATCAGAAGACAAAAATAATACCGACCAATACCGATCAAGAGCAGCAATCAGGGTCGAAAAGAGCAAGATCATGAAACGTGAACAGGTGAAAACTTTTAGTTTGTTTAGTTTCCATAGTCAATGTGTAATGAGGCACAAAATCAGAGAATTCGGCCTTCTGCGGCGTTCAAAATTAAATGACAATCTAAAAATTTTCCCCTTCGGGTCTGCCAAGGGGGGCTGCCCCTTGGAACCCCGCTGGGGCTGTGCAGTGAGTGTGCCCCAGGATCTAGGGCAAAAATACCTTGTGTAGGGTCATTTATTTTTTCGGATTAGGCGAAAACTGCCAAAATAATAAGTATGGTCACACTGGGTTCTTCACTCTTTGAATTTTCGTGACATCTTCATCTTTCTTACATCTCAATCACATCATAAACCTCAAAATCTCACACAGACACACCCACTAAACTTAAAATGTACACTTTTGACCTTGGGTTGCTCGTTTCATTGAAATCGACTTGCTAAAAATCTTGGAAATTTGGAAACAAAAACAATGGAAACTCAAAACACGTGGCAATATAAAATGGAAAACACGTACCTACCTAGCATTAGTAAAATGACAGACTCTTGAAGTGATCTCACTTCTTCGATGAACCTACTGTCTTTGCTGCATAGGCTGCATTTTTATCATCCAAAAACAAACATTCGGAAATGACATAGGTATTGCCTGTCGTTGCAAAATTCCATGTTGTTGGTGTTTGTTGTGTTACCTACCTATTCCTGGGAATTTTACTTTGCAGAAATATTCCTTTTGAAGTGGCTAGGTACATATTTGGGAATATCCAATTTGGGTTATTAGGTACCTATACCCAGTTCAAAATTTTCCTGTTTCAGAAGGCAAAATTCTGTTCAGAAGGATATGAAGAAAAAACCTGCTTCAGGTATTTGAAAACAAACTGATTCAAACAAAAATGTTTTTTTTCCAAAGGCTTGTTTTTTGGACATGTTTGAAACAAAATGTTTTTCAAAGCTTTGTTTTTTGACATGTTTGAAACGATGTTTGAAAACAAGCATCAAGATGTTGAGAAATGTGTGGTGGTTTCTTTTACTGGAAAACATCACCTCTTATTGGAAAATACAGCATCGCAAATTTTGACTTGCCTTTAGCAAACAGTGTAACTTACTTTGGTGTTACTTTCACAAAAACTTTGAGTTGGAGCAAACATATTGAAAATGTTGTTAGTAAAGCAAACTCGGCACTATTTTTTGTCAGGCGTGCATTTTTTAGGGCGAGCAAAATCGTCAAAGAAAAAGTTTATTTTGTTCTTGTTCGCTCTCTGCTGGAATATGCATCTGCTGCCTGGGATCCCTATCACCTGGTAGAGGTTGAGAAACTTGAGAGAGTACAAAGACGGGCTGCACGTTTTGTTACTGGTTGCTATTCATTTTCTCGTAGTGTGTCCAATTTGTTGACTGCTCTTGGTTGGGTCTCCTTGGCCAAGCGTAGAAAGGCATCTAGGTTGGTGGGTCTTTTTAAGGGGCTAAACAACATTGGTGGTTGGTCAAGTATTAAAGAAAGTTTTTCCCCCCTGGTTATTTAGGTAGACACGATCACGCATTCAAATTGAGATGTGGACCTGTCTGTAGGGATGTCGGGAAGTTTTCCTTTGTTGCTAGAACAGTACGAGAGTGGAACTCCCTGGATGCAAGAACCTTTGGAAATGGAAGTAATATCAGTTCAAACACCTTCAGAAGAAATATTCTCTATGGCCCTCTAGATCAGAGTTTCTTAAACTGTGCGCCGCGGTGCACCGGTGCGCCGCGAAGCAAATCGCACTGCGCCGCCAAGACGAAAAGAATCTCAAAGTTTTTTCTCCCGTTTCAGAGGTCAACGTTCAGTTCAAGTCAAAATAAAAATCGGCAATTGTTGGGCACAGTTTTCGACAAATTCATGCACGTCTGCAGCATTCAATCGCAAACAAATCTTTTCTTTTTCCAGCCGCACGCTGATCATTCATCTCTCTTTCACTCCTTCGTCCATTCATCAATTCGCGCGTGCCGAAATTTTCAACTCGCGGCATTCCATTCGTCACTTCCCATATGTGCGCTCTGTCGGTTGGTCGAAACTCCCATTTTTCCTTCTTTTTGCTCCTGTTTTGCTCCAACAACAATAGGTCATTCATCAGACAGCACCTTGCGTCCTCTTGTTTGTTCTCTGCCAGGGCCTGTCTCTGCATTCATTGCTGGTTGCGGAAAAAATTCTCTCGAAGGAGGGAGGTTCGGATTGTGTGAAAAAATGCTGTTATTTGAAAAAAGTGAGCATTCTGGGCACCATTTGAGGTTCAATTTTTTCAAAATTTCTTCCCCTTCGGGGAGGGGGACACCCCCTCCCCCGGCGTTGCGCTTCGCGCAACGCTTCGTCAGGGGCGTACTTTTGTTTGGTGCGCCACCTGTGATTGCAGGGATTCCGGATGTGCGCCGTGGGTTCAAAAGTTTAAGAACCACTGCTCTAGATGTCTCATTGTTGCAGGAGCATTGATTCCAAATTTGGTTTAATTTCATTGTCACCTCTTTTGTTGATTTGTACGACGAGGCTGTCAAGCCGTATTTCAAGATGTAATGTATTTGTCCTTGTTAATTTGCGCCGGACTGTGTCTTGGCAAATTAATTGTCATTAATAATCCCTGTACACAGCATTTTTCTCCTTTGGGGCGCGGATTTTGACATGTCGTTGCAGCCAATCCCAGGCATGAATATCTCCGAGCCTGGGACGGCTGCACGGCACCCTTATGCCATTCTGCTGGCCACAGGAACACTCAATGGACCTTGGAAAGTTGTGGAATGGTTGGCAATTTCGACACAATCCGGTGTCTTCACAGCGTCCCTAAATGGATCTTGTCTGCAGGTTATTTAGATGCTGTCGAATCTGGAAGAGTTACCGACCAAGGCGAATAGGCCCAATTAAGTTTATTAGACCTACTGTTCAGGTACAGCAAGATCCCTGAGTGAGCCTAATTATTGAGCCAAACGATGCCTGACGACACACTGCTCTATTTTGGATATGGCAGCAACATGCTTCAAGCAAGGATCAACAACAGCTGTCCTTCTGCGAAAAGAGCTGGAGTAGCAAAGCTGAAGGTTGGTACCTACCTACCTACCTAGTGCATTTACTCTTATCACCGGTCTGCAATTTGGTGTTGTCAAGAAACTGTCTTTCGAGAAAAGTTAAAAATTCAGCAAAAAAACCTAGGCACCTGCCTACCTGTTTGTGATGAAGCAGAGGTGCCACCCATGGCTGGACAAGGGGATGAGAAAATTGAGTGGAATGCATACGGCAATTGACCTATTGAGAAAAAATGCAGAAAACTCTCAGCTTCACCAGAAATTCTGATCCCTGATGCAACAGGTTACCCTACCCCAAATCTAGTTTAACTGGACTATCCTTGGTGTTCCATCCAACTCTCGTAAATGAGGTATGAAGCTGAAAAGCTACCCAGGTATTGCACAGGTCTAGAATTCTCCTGTCAAGATGTAGACCAATAGTCAGTTTTTTTGGAACGTGTAACGTGTGGCCTGTATTTTTAGGGCAAACCAGTCTGCAAAGTTCCAGATCATACGTGCACAAGTAGGGGGGTTAACACCCTCTGGCAAAGGAGCAACCCCCCGTTTTTTGTGCACATGGCTCCTTCTGGCACTTCTAACCCAAAGGCTAATGAAGACCCACCGGCCCACCGGGTATCCCCCGTTAGTTCGATCAGTGCAGCATCTGTCGGAAAATCACTCACTCGGCATCCATGGAGTGTTTTTCAGGAACTTCATTTTAAAAATTTTATTTTTTGGCTAGGGGGCCCCCAACCGACCCATGGGCTTCTGCCCCCCAGAAACCCTGCTGGGGGCAGCAACCCCCTGGCCTACTCCCAAGTCTGTCTGCTTTAGCCCCCACTGGGATTGTGACCCTGTGCACGTACGTATGTTAGTTCCACATGTGTAAAACTGCGCATTGTCTGGCATGTCGGAATTTATACCTTCCTGCTTATTTGGAGCAAAATTCTTATCGAACATTTCAACAGTCTTTTCAACATTGGATCATTTTCTGTACCTAACTGCAATTTCCAATGGCAAAATAATTCTATTCCATTTATAGATTTCATCATTCCCAACTCGGCTTTATTCACACAGGGTTACAAGTTGCAGTTCACTGGGTTCTCTCGCAGGTGGCAGGGAGCACCTGCAACCATCGTTGCTGATGGCGAGGATAGCCACGTGTGGGGTGTAGTCTGGGAAATAACCGCCCTTGAGCGGGAAGCCCTTGACAGGTGGGTGTTGGTTTTGCAAATTTGCAGACCCTGGCTGTTCCACATGCCTGTTGGGGTCTGCTCGCATTTTTGTCATTTTCTAACGAATTTGTTTTTCCTCGGAGTAAGTGTTCGAATAAATCAAAATCCATTTAAATATTGGACGAATGGACACCCTATTTTATGTTCGGCTGGATAAGAATGGGTCTTCAATTCAGAAATAGGGCTTAACATGCTGGCAAGATTCCCAATCTGGATTCTCCATGACCAAACCTGACAATGGGCAGATATTCTCGGTGTTCTTTTGGGGGGGGGAACCTTCGCACAATTTTTTTTATTTTCTACCGATTTTGTTCAAACTTTGCACACACTTTGGGGTCACTTTAACTAAGATCTGTGCAAAATTTCGCACCCCTAATGCCATTAGTTTAGCAGCTGTGGCCAATTGAATCCGGTTTGGGAAAAAGGTCATAATTCCATTCTTATGTTTCGATACATTAAAATTTCTAGGAACAACGGCATAATTCATGGATTTATGTCCTTTTCCAGAAAAAAATGTTTTATTCACAGACTCTACATGTATAGATCCATTTGGACTCAGCTATGTGAACCACAACTGGGATGAATGGAGATCATGGGCGACATCGAACACAGAACCGGGAAAAAGTGGAATTATGCCCTTTTTCCCAAAATGGATTCAATTTATATGCAAAAAGTAGACATAACTTTTGATCGCTGCAGCGCCTAAACCATTACGAGTAGAGCTAGAGACCTCTAGTTTCCACTAAAGTCACCAAAACTGAAGAATTTGGTCAAAAAAGTCAGCAACCTTGTGCCTAACTTCACTTTTGCACCAGAATCAAATTGTTTATTGCATCAAAAAGCGGTAAATTTTTACTGCCATAATTTGAAAATACACTTGTGTCATGGAAACACCACAAGACAGTTGCATTTTGACCATTCTAGCCAATTTTGAACACCACCGTTTTACATTATGCCAATTTTTAACCTTCTATCTGTGGGGTGATCCAGTGTAGATTAACGCTAATCCGAGGTT
>JASGXE010018499.1:0-11046 GCA_030068105.1 Sinentomon sp. SZTP_YWyxl
AGGAAAACACTCTGAACATAGAAAATGGGTTAGGTAAGGTCAGGATAGGTTAGTTAAGCCAGGTTAGGGCAGTAGGTTGGTTAGGCTAGGTTTGGTTAGCTTTATTTTGCTTTTTTGTCCAAGCGCCAAATCGGGACATTGCCCGATTCGAATAGATAAATAAAATACGCATCCCGGAGATTGCTGACTGTTTTGCTGATTCAAAGTTTGCCAACTTGAAATTGGCGATTTGAAGTTCAGTTTTTTCCGTTGGCTGCCTTTTTTCTCAATTTGTCCTATTTTGTATTTGTTGGAAAAGAAGGCCGTCGCAAGCAGAAATCCCTGCCTTTCTTCAAATGTTCAGTTGTTTGTCATTTATTTCTCTTCATGTGATCAAAAGCTTTTTTTGCAATTCAAACAAATGGAATCAATTCAAATGAATGGAGATCTCCATTTTGATCACAGGTCTCAATAGTTCTTTCCGATGCAGGAAATGATTATAGGTATTCTTGAGATTTGATTTCAGTTTTTCACGGGAAACATCTTGTCAACCGTAACCGCTTTGTTACCTGCATGCTGAATACGGAAGTTCGAGGTCGGCAATTTCGAGAGAAAAAGTGTCATAGGTCCTGATTGGCAATTTCGAGAGAAAAAGTGTCACAGGTCCTGATTGGCAATTTCGAGAGGAAAAGTGTCATAGGGCCTGATTGCCGAACCGCTTCAATCCATTTCCGTTAAATTTCATATTTCGAGTTTTTTGTGATTTCATAATTTTATCATGTGTGATGTTTTGCATTTCAGTTGCCCGAGGTTCCATTGAATCGGCTTGGAATGACATGGAATCAGAGCAGACGAATCTCATGTTCAGAGCGAGCAAGGTCCACCGTGATACCAGCCATGTGTTCTCAATTGCAAAACCATCTTCCTGGATGTCTTTCGGGAAAGACAATCCCAAAGCCGAGGCTGCCTTGCTACTGCTTTCCAAGCTGGAAAATTCCATTAGTCAGGAATCGAAAGTTGTTAAATCAGTTGGAAGGGACAAAATTCAAGAACACAGCGATCAACTCCCGAAATGGGGCGTTATCAGACTGCCTTTGAAGTGCGGGGCAACAGCCGGTGGCGGTGACTCGGATACAAGTCGTGAATTTGTGATGATGGGCCGAGTTCAACTGGGGGATCCAGTTCTAACCTGTGTTCCCACATTGGAGGAGTGGGCTCGGGTCGTTTGGTCCTCGAAGCGTGCCAGGAACACGCTCGACGTGCCATGTAAACTGCGTGTTTGAAGCTCGTTTTTTGTTGATGTCTGTGATTTGTTGGCTTGAATCAAAAGGTTTAGAATGTTATTATTTTCCAACTGTTGGTTATTCAACCGCCAAGTGCGGGCTATGAAATCTTTGTTGGAAAAAACCGAGGCATCCAGCGAAATTCGCAACGTTCTCCGGTTGTGACTAACCATGTGGTTGTCTGTTTCATGCAGACCCTAATTTTTGTAATTTTTTTAGTTTTGGGCATTTTGACCATTTTAATTCGAACTCCTTTGTCTGGACAAATTGAGCGCGACAGACATGAGACAGGGTTTGCTGCACAAATCCGCACAAAGGAAGCACGAATCACAAACTGCCGAAAAATACCTGTTTCAGCTTCAGCGCATAAATATCAAGCTCGTCGGCCATGGACCATTTTGGTTGTGGCGAAATGTCCAGTTTGGTTCGTTCGACTTTGACCGGGTTTGCTGCGCAAACAATGCACAAATAACCAGTAAAAGGCCGGTTTCAGCACAAGGCTTGTAACATTTCACTGTTCTTTTTTGCGCACATAATGAGGTACGATTTACAGAAAAGGTACCTACAGCAATTGAGGATGATCCAATTTGTTACCCAAGATGTAGAAAAAAACTCGAAAATGGGGAACCTTCTGACACCATGTGTTGTGTGGACGCTGCGCGAGAAGTGATAACATTTATGCAAGGTGAAGTGGAACCCAAAGAAAACGTGAGCGACGTGCCAACATGGCTGCTTTTTGAGCCCCAATCTCAAAATTTTCATCAGTGATCTCTGCAAGAAGCCGGATTGCTATATTTGGATGCGGGATCTTGCTGAGAGAACTGAATTCGGTATTACCAAACAGGGAAAATGGTAACAGTTCGAAATCCTTGCCAACGTTTGGTGGAGCCAATTTCGGAGACGTTGCTGCTTTGTCATGAAATTGTCTTTGTTTCTGAACAAAGCCAATGAAACCTATTTTACCCTTCTGCCTTTTATTACCTTGTCGTCCACCTGGACAACGAAACATCCGCGAAATTGGCTCCTCCAAATGTTGGCAAGCATTCCCATTTCCCAACTGCAATCCAGACATTGTTTCCATGAATGGAATGCAGGTATGTGCTTTCCGTTTTGTTGCATTTAGTTCACAACCCTTACCCAAACCGTATGGAAGAACTGTTAAATTTTTTTTTTCAGATGATCTCAAAGTTGAGCAGAGTTTATGTGAGATGATTGATTGTATATTTGGAACTATAACGCAATAGTTTTTAATATGGATGTTATTTTATTAGCCGTGCTTCCGCAAACTTGTAATTTAGATTCCACAGGTTGTTCTGTAAATCGCTTAATTATTCACTGGGAGAATATCGTAGGCTTCCTGCTTTGTCATTCATTATGAAAGCTACGAGGCATTTTCCCCTCCTATCATCGCAGAGGCTGAGAAAAAATCTATGTTTCGTTTACACAACGAAAATATATGACATTTAGTGACGCTCAAAATCCCATTCGGTTAAAGTCGTTCAGCACAAAGTATTTAATATTTTGTTGTATTTTGAATGTGCAAACGTCCAGTTCAATAAAAAAGGAAACCCGCAGAAGAAACGAAATGTGGAGTCTCTATATGGCAGGCACCTCAGGCAAACTCCACAGGTTTGGAGGAAAATGAATCTGATGCTGATGGAAAAAACCAAGAAAAACTACTCGTTTTCTGTACCTATTTGGTTGTTTAATTTGCCAAAAAATGCGAATATTTGAATCAAATCGCAATCAAGGATCACAAAAAAAACGAAACAAGGCAAACAGAGCGGCGATGGGACAAATAGGGAGACAAAAAAGGTTTGCAGCAAAATTATCAATCAACGTCAGAAAGGGATGAGTTTGAGAAATTTAAGTTGAACTTCTCATGGAGCAGGGCAAGGAGCAGATTTTTCATTCAGAGAGAGTCTTGGTAATTCGATTCCCCAAAGCGTTTTCAGAAAAAGAATGAAAGTAAATCTGTGGCTGAAAATGAGCACCAAAATTTGGTGGTATGAGAGTGGCTCCACTGAACTGACTCGTTCAAATTTGGTTTGGGAAATCATTGAGCAGAAGACCCCAAATCATTTTTTCAACAAAAAAGGCGTGTGTCCAACCTTCTCTGAAAGGGGTGAGAAATAGAGGTCACTACGAGTTAACGGCGGGGAGATGATGTCAGGAATAAAATTTGCTCCGGAGCAAATTCGTAATCCTGCCCTCTGCATTTGAAAATGGTGAGGCAGGGACAAACATCTGCTCCGGAGAAAATTTTATTCCATCTCCCCGCCGTAAGAATAGCAGTTGGCGTTACATTGGATGTGTAGCACAGTTGTTCATGATGAATCGATGCTTCGCACTTCTCCGCACCTTTTCAAAAGCGTTAATCTGACCAACAAGAAAAGTCATGAGGAGCTCATCAGTTGACATTCTTTTGAATTTCTGGACAAATTGGGGAAATGGGAAATAAAAAAATAAAAAATACGAAAATAAAAATGGCCATTTTTTGCACGTGAGTGTGCGTGTTTCCTTTCCCACTTATTTTTCTTGCGAAAATTGAGGCGTGTTTTGTGAAAATTGAAAATTGAGGCACAACCCGTCCATGTTTTTAACGAGAGATCATAAGCGACATTTGGGAGATTTGAAACAGGTGATCGTGTCGGTTAAATTGCTCGTCCCGTCCACTTCGGTTGAAAAGAATATTTGAACTGTTTTGTCACAAAAGGCTTCTGTGGTACCAGGTTTTCTGTCAAAAGTCGCATCAGGTTCCGGTTTTGTGTCTAACAAACGCTATGTTGATTAGAATTTGTTCTGCGATCTAACAGTCAGCAGATCTTTCTTATTTTAAAATAAATGAAAATTTTCGAAGCCTGTAAACAATCTTTAATCCTTTTTGCTTATCTGACCAATTTTTCAGCACGGTTGATGAATGGTCATTGACATCAACAGGCACTCATGCTGACACATGTATTCCGTAGCCAACATCAATGAAGCGAAATAAACTTTTATTTTTCTAAACTTACTTATGCCATAAAGTTTTTTACTTCGCAAACAACAAATTTAATATGGAGAGAATCTATCGGCTGCTGCAAACGCTTTGGGAACGGCAGCAAGCCGAGAGCAGATTGTAATGGCATTTTTGTCATCTGCTGAGGAAACTGGAAGAGTTATATCAAAAGTGTACACAATTTCGCACCATTAAATTCGCACAGCATAGGTAGTGCATTTCGCACCGCAGAACAATTCGCAAGAAAAGTTTCCAACGGATTTCAAATTTGCGGTCGGCGGTGGGGAAAGGCCAAAATGCGAATGGAACTATCACGCAAAAGTTGTGATATCAATATGCTTCGGCAAACTTGTAATTTTTAGTGTACTGTACTATGTAATTTATTTTTTTTTTCAATGTACTTTTTGATTTGTTTGTTTCCCAAAGGGGCAGCCACAGCCTCAGTTGCCTGAGGCTGTGGCTGCCCCATTGGGAGAAAAACAAATTAAAAAATACACTGAACAAATTAAATTACATTACATTTAAAGTACCCACACTAAAAATTGCAAGTTTGCTGAAGCATGGATATCATTACTGTTGCGTAATAGTTCCATTCGCATTAAGGCCTATAGGTACCACCCGTCGACCGCAAATTTGAAATCCGTTGGAAACTCTTGTACATTTCGCACACGAAATCATGAATGGGGCAACAATGCAACTTTGCAAGAACTCAACTTTGCAATGGAAACAACTGTTAATCACTTTTTACGTTTGTTGTACGAGCATTTTCATTTCTCGCACTGCACCAACATACGTAGGTTGTTCAACTTCCGCCTGGCCACTGATCGCGGAGAGAAGGGTGCGGTGATTTTGGCAGAGGAAAAGATCAGGGGAAAATACAAGAAGAGTTGTTCTTGATTTTCATCGAGAGCCCGCGTCGGATGATTTTGCCTATTTCGGAAATCGAGATTTTTCACCAAGTCTTATCTCCGAAATGAAAATCTCGCCACTCCGTTGGAGAAACCCTGAGCATGTTCATTGCTGCTGAGAAAATCCCAATTCGCAACTTATCAAAACCACCTCCTCGTCAAGAGGAGGCGGTTTTGGACTGAATTATGACCAGGACCTCGTCACAATTGATTAACAACAGGCTTTGAGCAATGTCCTCTCGGACATTTAATGTCCAAAGGACATTGCTATATGAGTATATGCGAATACGCATTTTCATTTTTCTCTACCTGTTTTAAAACAGGAAAATGTCTGTCAAAACGAACAGCTGAATGAGGACGTTCTTACAAATCGACTGAATTTGAAAACTGGAATTTGCCCAATGAACGATTGCCGCAGAAGCCGCAGTAGTCTTGACGGAAATGCATTTTTTGAGCGCACTGATGCTCAGTTTGTATCTTCAGGTGAATTTTTCGGCTACTTTGAAATCAATAAAAAACTGCATGGTTCCATCTGAAATTCTCAGACAGAAGTCTGCGCAGAATTCCATGGATCGGAAGTTTGTTGGGACAATCATTCTGAAGCGCAACCATTGAAACCACCTGAAATGTATTTTGCTGCACTTTCTGGAATGAATGTCTTTTACGAAATAACGCGACATCCACCCATCAAGCACAAAAACGTATCGTGTGTCGTTTCGTTACGTGTCCATCGAAACTTTTTTCAGCATCAGCCTTGTTTGTTTGGCACTTCTCTGTATGCCAATTCCTGTGTCTTCGCAACGAAAATAAGGCAACGCAAAATTTGCAGCTCAAAAGCAAATTGGTCCTGGGACGACAATGGCTTCGTTGATTGACGATCGGAGCCCATGTGAACACACCTGCAGACAGCCAAAGACAGCACCAACTGAACACCTGAATGGTTTTCCATTCCTTCATGTTTATCGGTTACCCAAACGGATATGCCAAACAGTTTTGGAAGATTATGATGGATGATAGATGCTGTTTCTCTGTCATCTCGTGCGCGTTCGAGATTGGAAAAGATTATTTTTAACGAACAAAGAAAATATTTGAATGTGATGGCCCGTGAAAAATGCCAGTGAGTTCGCTGCACTGACCATTTGTTTTCTTGTCAGAAACAAATTTTAGTGCATTGGGCTTGCAGAACCGCACTTCGCCCGTGGCACCGAAGTGGCATATGAGGGATCTGGCTGTCGAGCGAAAGGCGCTTCGAATTTAAATTGTAAATTAGTTATCATGCCAGCAGTTCGTATGTTCAAGTGTTCTGCGCACTTTTCCGTTCGCATGTTGCCCATTGGGCCGAAGAGTTGTTGCATCTCGCAAGAATATTCTTATTGGAAATAAGATTGATTAGAAAACTTATCACCGTTCTTGTTTATTTTTTCACATTTCTTTGCTGCTTTTCGAGATCTGCCCTCCAACTGCGAGCAACAAATGTACATATTCCTCACTGAGGGACGTTGCGTGAATTCTACACGACCATCAATCTCGGTTGGCTGACTTCACATTGAGATACATCGAAAATATGGCGACAAACAAAATGGTTTTGCCTTGTCCGGAATTTGGTCAGGCCTAGAGCAACGTGAGCGATCCTCGAATGCTCCATACTGGAGGATCGAGACCAATCCCATGTTCATGGATTAACTCTGAAAACTGGTGCACTCCACCAAATTCAGACTGGCTGCTGTCGCAATTATAAGCTCTTGAAATGGGGTACGACTGACAACTCTGGATGAAAACAACGAGGTGGCAGAAATGAGAATGCTGAACCATGAGTATCATGGCAGCTCTGAGATACGATTCCTCAGAGTCACACAAATAACGAAAAATGGTGCGGGCGCTGAAACAGAGTCGGGCTGGAATAAATTTGACAGACAACAGTTGAGATTTTAGGGGTTAAAAACTGGTTGGCTGGACCCGAATTTCTTGAAGCCAGGCTCCGCGCATGGCAAAATGCTCTTCACGAGTACGCTCTGAGATACGGACGGTGCCCTGATCGAAATAAAGGCATCTGTTTATCGCTCGCGACAGACTTGGACAAGAACTTGCAAGAGAATGTTGCTTCCCGACAAGTGATTTTGTCGCTTCAGAGAAATGCCGGTGTTACGACAAATTCGCATACCCGACAAATACGCAACCCCTCGGATTTTGGGCCAAAAAATACGCAATCCTCTCGATAAATTCACAACCCCTGAGAATACGACAAATGCGCATCCCCCTGAGTATTTGTCGAGACAAATAAGCAACCCCCTGCGAATTTGTCGACAAATTCGCTGGGGGTTGCTGTCTCGACAAATCTCAGGGGGTTGTGAATTTGATGAGGGGATTGCGTATTTGTTGGCGTAAAATCCGACAAATATGCAGGTTGGGTGGGCTGCGTATTCGTCGGGAATGCGAATTTGTCGCAACACCGGCTCTGCACGGAAAGCATCTTTAATCTTTACACGCAATCCGATTTTATTTTTCTAAATCGATGCTTCATTGGTAAAACACGAATCTGTTCACTTGTGTAGATTTCACATTGCAAACGAGATTTGCTGGCTACCCTTACCCACGTGTGTCTTGAAATTCATGGCATGGAAATTTATTGTCCTTTTGCGTGCCTCACGCTTTCATACACCACTCTCTCTGCCACACCATCACAGAACATCTGTCCGGATTTTTCGACCCCACATTTCAGCATTATATGACACTGACAACTTGCAGATATCACGTACAAGATCTACGCTCATTTACAAACAAAAACCACCATTTTGGCACATCCAAATCCCTTTGGCCCAAAACACACACTCTGGAATTACGTCGACCTGAATACAATACTTTCGGCAGTGCTCAAAGTGTCCCGAAAAAAGGGCAGGAGCGCTTTCTCAAAAAAGGGCACATGGAAAAATATCAGGGCACTTCGTCCCTCGAGGAGGGCACTTTCGTCCCTCAAAGAGGGCACTTCATCCCTCGAGTGGACACTTTCGTCCCTCAAAGAGGGCATTTCGTCCCTCGAGAAGGGCACTTCATCCATCATGGGAACAAAAATGATCTTTTGGAGTGGGTCAATGTAATGCCTCGAAATTCATGGTTCTTTGTCACTCAGTTCTTGACGTTTGACAAATTCAAGGTTTTGGAAAATGATACCGTTCTCCCGCCGAAGGGTTGCCCATTCTATTGCGGATATTTGCTTCAGTGCATCTCACTAGGTTTGCAGGGAAGCCGAAAAAGTCCTGAGCCATGCCATGAATCACTTCCTGGGTTGGGCAGAAAAGCACATTTGGCATGCATTGTGGTTTTTTCCGACTGGCTGTTTTTCTGCACATTTGCAATTGGATACAAGCAAAAAACCCACACAATGTACACTTTAGCACTGTTTTTGTTTGCCAAAAGCTCTTGAACAATGCCAAGAACAGAAAGTTTAAAACCAAAGTTTAAACGTTTTTGAAGAGAGAACACTGCCAGCATTCGGATCACTTTAGGCTAGTCATGCTCACGAGTGTTAAAAACCAGCCGGATTCATCCTTGTGGCACATCTTGTCAGGTTGGCAAGACGTCAGGAGGTGCCTTCGCTCTTGATTTCTCTTGATGGAAGAGGTGGATTTTGATGAAACGTTTTCTCTCGGAAAGGTGAGGAAAGGCAATTCCAGGCATGTGCAACGCTGGCTGTTGTGCTTAAGAATCATTTTATCATGTGCAACGCTTCAAAACGTTCCTCAGAACAATTGCGAAATCATCCTTCGAACGGAATCCATTGATGTAAAAGAGTGCCAACAGTTGAGATTCCTGTAGCACGTTTGCATAAATTGCACGATGTTTCTATGAAAATATCCAATTGACCTGAGGAACAAAGCCTAGAGTCTCTAGAAAGCCAGCTAGTGTCTCTAGAAAGCCAGCATTCTGGAGACACCCAAATCATATTGCATTTGATCATCATAAATGACAACTTTATCTATGAGGAATTCAACTCGGCACCATCATAGCTTGCATCATGTTGACAATGTTGCGTGTTGTGTTTCCATGACAAAAATAGATGCCGTTTTGAATTATCTCATTGATAAAAGATGCCATATGGCATTCAAATGTAATTTGATTCTGGTATCTTTGGAAAGCAGATAGCTTTCATAACAGGTACCTAACTCTTCCGCAGATCGATGGCAGGATTACAGCAGAACAAATCATGCAAATGATGAAAATATTGCCAGGTGCGGGGGGAACTCCCCGCCAACCTTTGGGAAAACTGACGAAAGTTGGGAAAATTTATTGCAAATTTTTCGGTAAAGGTGGGAAATCGCCTCTTGGAGAAAAGCGATATTTCCTTTCCTTGCTCTCTCCTCTCTTTCTTTCCCCCTCTGTGCATATAGAGACAGATGAAACACTGCCAGCACAAAAGGTGTGCCAAAGATCAATTCTCTTTGTCTAAAATTGAACAATCCCACACTACCCTGGCACTGGTAATGACTACTCGAAGGTAACTATTCGAACTGTTTCGGCAAGCAGTTACCGCATTCTTTGACCATGATCCATGCATCCATCATAAGATGAATGACCATGCTGGGGGTGAGAGCAAGTGGTATTTGATTCAAACAGATGAGTGATTGAATTATAGACTGTCTGCCCATACTTTGGCACTGCTTATTTTCCTTTTCTGAATATTTCCAATATCCTATCTTTTGTCTTGTACAACAGTCAACACAATGAACCTTTAATTTACTTTTGGATTTGACTCAGCCACAAGTCGGCAAGAACTTGTCAAAAACGCTCCCACAGTGCTCCATGTGGGAGCTCTATGGGAGCGTTTTTTGATGTTTTTCCAAGTGTGGGAACGCTGAGGGTTCAGGGCATGTGGGAGCTGCGCTCCCACACCCTCAGGGCGGGCAGGAGCTCACGCTCCCAGAGCTCCCACGCACTTTGAGCACTGCTTTCGGCATCAGACGCTGTTTTCAACGGGCTCTCATGCCAAAAGGCAATCATCAATGGAGAACGGAAGAGTTCTCAAAAAAACGTATGAAGGTAAAATTGCATGAACTAAAGAGCAAATCCGAGTTTGGTCTCAGCTTTGTTCGGACGGGATTCAGTTTCGAAAAACTGGGCAAGGATTGGGCTCGCATTTTCAATTTCAATTGCTTCAATTTATACTGGAGGATAGCGACTATGTACTCCTTCGTCATTGCAACTCTGTTTTTCTGCCAATTGGCTTCAAATAAATTGTGTTTTTGCTCATAGTTATGTTGGAGTGCATCATTTTATCCTATTCTAACCTAAACTAACCTCACCTAACCTAACCTCAAGCAAAATATTGACATATGCAGCCATGGCACGCAATCACGACTCCGGCCAAAAAGCATTGGGAGTACAAAGTCGCAATCCGCTAATCGCCGCTAGTCGCCGACGCATTCGAGCGAAATTTTTTCGATCTGGTGCATTGCCACGGGGTTGACAAACATGAGGTTTGGGAAAGGGTCGGGGACCCACGCCCATTCTTTCTCCAGCCGCCGACGCGATCGGATCGGAAAATTTTGCCCGCGCTCGAATTCGAAATTCAACATGGCCGTCAATTGAGCCATTTTTTGATTTTTCAGTGTTTTGATTCTTTATTGCGTTGTTTCCGACGTTTTTGCGGTGAAGCAGTGGTCTGTCCTGTGGAGCCAGTCGAGAGTGTGCTGATACAGGCGAGAGTGTGCTGAGATTGTGAGACTGTGACTCTTGAGCGCATCGGATTCCGGTCGTTGGTCCTTTTCGCTTCCCGACAAAGTAAACCTTTCAGGTGGTTAGGACGGAGAGGACCCGCGACAATTGGGAGACGGTGCGTCTCGGGTGTTGCATGCGTGACCTTAACCTGCAGGACAGACGGCTG
>JASGXE010018500.1:0-10217 GCA_030068105.1 Sinentomon sp. SZTP_YWyxl
GGAATTGCCTCCCAGACAAGATCCTTCAGCCTCCGGTATAGTGCCTCTTCTCCGGCGCAGGCTATCAGTGCTTTTAAGACTTTCATAGCTCTCGGTGGTACACGGTGGGCCCTTTGTACGATCTGCGAAGACGTTGCTGCGACTTGATTCCTGATGGAATCGCTTAATTAATTTCTGCTGATTGTATTTCATTGTTTTATTTTGTGCCAAAAAGGTTGAAGTAACTTTTTGTGATCGAATAACGTGTCATCATACTTTATAACTTTGCGTAAGCGTAACGTATGACAAGGGGAGATCTCCTGAAATACAGGAATTCATTCATTCATTCATTCATGTAATTTTGTTTCATTTTGCAAGTCATGCAGTTTTGGAAATCTTCAGATTCCGACAGATTAACCATTCCTTCACATGAAAAAGGTAAAGAGTCAGGGGTATGCCCCAGTCAGAGTGTAGATGGTAAACCAGGCGATTGTTTGAAGCAGAAGACTGAACTTCTTTTCTCAACAGGCACACCCTGAAAATTGCACGATTTATTTATTTATTTCATTTATTTATTACAAGAAATACTGTCACAAATGAACTGGTGACAGCACACAAACACACAAAGATGTTGATACAGTCATGGCTTCGTCAAAGAAATCAATTCAATCCAAAAGAGTGAAAAACAAGCACAACAGCATCAATCTCGAAAAAGACCAGCAAAACACAAATCGGTTCTGAGATATTTCAAACAAAGAGCCAAAAAAATTTACTTACAAGGACGTGGGGGGAGGGCACGATTTCATATTATATTCCCATACACAGTACTGCTCTGCTCTCAAAATTCAATTCAATTCAGGGCAAAAGAAGTCAATTTAGGGCAAGGAATCTCACATGCTGAAACAACGAGTTTTAATCAATGCACTTGCTGCGGCTACAAGAATATTCGGTGATCGTTGGTGATCCATGTTACATGAGCCCATATGATTTTGATATTATTTCTAAGTTAACCTGACCTAACCTGGACCGTGAAGGTGCCCTAATCTAGACTATACCCCAACTTAACCTCATTCCAACTGTCCCACAAGAGAAGTTTTACATACTCCTCTTAGATACCTGAATGCCGAATATTTTGAACCGTAAGCGTGATATTCGTTATTGATTTATTTTCTGTTGTCACAACTCAACTGATGTGTTGAACGTCAAAAAATAAATTTGAATAACATATACGTGCGCAGATGACCTTTGACCTTTTCAGCATATTGAATCTCTGTAAAATTTGAATTCAAGATGAGTAAACCAGTTTTGAAACGCATACCTATATATTTAGAAATTCTGGAGTTGCGGATAAATGACAACCGAAATCCAGGTTGATTCAAAAATAAGCGCAGCGAATAAAAATGCTGCAAATCGTTGATATGCATTCATTCACCCATCATTGGTGTTGTTGTCACTCAATTGCATATCAAGAACTAGCAAGAGGTGATATCAAATAACCTTCTTCAATTGAGGGTATGCTTATAGATCAGCGTTTCTCTAACCTTTGGAGTGTCGACCCGGTAGAAACTTTTACTCCCTTGTGCGGCCCCACCAGCACGCCATTTTCGGCTCAACAGGGAGGGACAATTTCAAGGGAAGGAGCTGAGTGCCAATCCAGCAATTGGGGTCTGCAATTTGGAGCCCCAGCGAGGTTCCAAAGTTCAGAGCATTTGACGGGGGGCCTGAGGGCGGAGTCCCCTCAAGACGAAATTATGAAATTTGGGGTTCATTTGGATGCTATATTATTATTATTATAATAATATTATTTTAATTTCTAGTCAAATGGTATGACACGTCAAAGGTTAAAAACAATGCACATGGAAAATTACTGTGAAAGAGAGAGAGAGAGAAGAAAAGAGAAGAAAAATGAAGCTAAATCCAGGAGTCTCGTGACAGGAAAGATAAAAAAATTACAAATGCAGGTAAAAGTGACGAAAAAGGAAAACTGAAAAGTTGACTCGGTGTTTACCATGAGCAATAAGAATCAGACCAATGCGTTGCGCTGGATGGTATGCATGAAAGGGCGAATAAGGGCATTCCAATCCCTGGAGGTTCGCGGGAAAAAAACTGTGGAAATAAGGATTATATCGAATTGTGGGACCTCGAACTTGGGCGTTAGAATGAGTTCGGCGCATTTCATCAAGCAACGTGAAAGAGGGTGGTAGGCGCAGCTGAGATCGCGAGGACACGATGCCAGAAAACAATTCAAGCCGCCTCGATTTCCGACGCTCAGCAAGGGCGATGAGATTTAGCGTAGAGAACAAATTAGTTACACTTGTGTTTCTACTGAAATCAGCAAAAATTAGTCGTGCTGCAAAGCGTTGTACGCGTTCCAAAGCCTGAATGTGGCTCACAAGAAAAGGATCCCAGACCTCGCACGCGTATTCTAACTGCGGCAGAACAAAAGTTTTGTAAGCGAGGAGTTTAGCTTTTACTGAGGCATGTCCAAGATTTCTCGTGATATAACCGAGGATTTTGCGTGCCTTAGAAACAACCATATCGATATGGTGGCTCCAAGATAGCCTGCTGTCAAGGTGAACACCGAGATATTTAACAACTGAGGAGTAAGAAATTGATTGGCCAGAAATGATATAAAATGCAGGAAAGGAAGGAGTTCTACCATTCGTGATACTTCGCGCAAATTCAATCCAGACGCATTTTGCCGGGTTGGTTGCCATTCCCCACCTATTACACCAGGAATCGACAGAGGCAAGATCAGCCTGCAGTTTCTCAATGTCTTCTCGGGACGCAATTGGTGTGTATATAATGACGTCATCGGCAAACATTCTGATCCTACTGTTGACGCCAAGAGGAAGGTCATTTATGTAAAGAATGAAAAGAAGAGGTCCAAGAACGCTGCCTTGGGGAACACCAGACTTCACAGCTTTGGACGAACGGGAATTTGTCCCGTTAACGGACACAACAAAGTGCCGGTTGTATAGGTAATTTTCTATCAGTGAGATAAGAGAGAGAGGGAGCCCAAATGAACGGAGCTTTGACAAAAGCAGTGGATGCGGAATAAGGTCAAAAGCTTGAGTAAAATCAATAAGAACAGCATGCACGGGAATTTTCACTTCAAGGGACTGAGCAACATCCTGAACAAATTCTAGAAGCTGAGTTGTGCAGGAATACCCTCGGCGAAACCCATGTTGACAAGGAGACAGTAGTTCCACTGAGTGGCAGAATTCAAGAATTTCCTGGTGAATGAGCCTCTCAAATAATTTGCTGCAGCTGTTTAGGAGGGAAATCGGTCTGTAGGAAAGGGGATCGGAAGGCGGTTTCCCACGCTTTAATATTGGGATAATAGTTGACTGCTTAAAATCATCAGGTATGCAAGAAGATTCAAACATTTTTATAAACAGTACTTCCAAAAAGGGTGCAAGTATACCAGCAATGAATATCAGAAGTTTGTTCGGAACAGAATTTGGGCCGCAGGATTTTGAAGCTTTAAGCTGTCTCAATTGGTTGAATATCTTTAGACATAGGCCACCTGTTGATACAAATTGTATATGTTCGTGTTCTGGAGGCCAATGTTCCCAAAGCACGGCAAGTCAAAACCATAGGGGGGCAAAGCATGCCGCTGGGTTCATTTCTCGTCAGGTGAGCAGCTGTCCCCTCTACCCCTCGAAATGACGCGCCTGTGGTCCACACAGCAGAGGCCATGAAATACATAAAGATACTGGCATGAGCAAAAATTTGTTCAAAAGAGCGAACACCTGAGGAATCTAAAGATAAAAGTACTTAAGTGAATACTAAAATCTCAGAAAGAACAATTCAACTTGATTCAACCCACAGAAACGGAGAGTCAAACACTCGCTATGTGAGCTGTCGTTGCAGCTTGTGTGAGATTGTTTATTTATTTATTGTTCAAGATTCCACAAATAATTTGGTGGACACAAGAATGAAGTCATCGTAGCCAAGAGCAGAGTCAAAGTTAGTTAAACAATAAAACAAAGACGAAAGGAACAAACTATGTAAAACATTATGAGAATATCGACCAGCAGCAATCAGAAACAAGTAGCAATTTTAAAGTAGGCGCCTGGTTTGAGAAATGCGGTTAACTGCACGTGAAATGACGTTGGAATCTTTCGGAAGGTTATTCCAATCAGTAATGGTACGGGGAAAAAATGAGCTAAAGTAGATATTTCTTTTGCATCGCGGAAGCACAAAGCTCAATCCATTATCAGTCCGGCGTTGAACTGCTTTCAGGCTATAATTACGTGGAATTGGAGAATCAATTTCACCAACTAGGAAACTGAATAGAACATTGATGGAGTGCTCCCGTCGTCGAGACTCCAAAGAAGGAAGTTCAAGTTGCCGCAGGAGGTTTGTCACACTGGCAAATCGGTCATAGGTACCAGTAATAATCCTTGCTCCACGCCGTTGCACATTTTCAATTGATCGAATTTGACGTCGTTTGGAAGGATTCCAAACAGAACAAGCGTATTCCAAAATTGGAAGAACAAGGCTAACAAAAGCCTGCCTTTTTTGTCGCACCGGAGCTGTCCTTAGATTTCTATAAATGTAGCCAATAGTAGCGGAAGCGTTTTTTACAACAGAATTGATATGCGCGTCCCAAGAGAGGTCGTTTGAGAAAATGACCCCCAAGTACTTAATTTGGGTCACTATCAGGAGAGGGACACCATTGATAGAGTAGATAGGGGTATTATCAGTTGTATGAAACCCGAAATTGACTATTTTGGACTTGTTGGTGTTTATCCTCATTCCCCATTTCTCACACCAGGCCGAAATCAAATCTAGGTCAGATGCCAGTGCCGCACTGTCCAAAGAAGTGTTGATGGGCCTATAAACAACAACATCGTCCGCAAACAACCGGACGGAAGATGTCAAACCATCTGTGATATCATTTATGTAAATTAAAAATAGCAAAGGACCAATGACGCTACCTTGCGGCACGCCAGATGTCACTCTAGCTGTATCGGAAAGCGAACCTTGAACGCAAACTTGTTGGGATCTATTGCAAAGAAATGATTCAATTATTGAAACCATATTTAACGGCATTCCGATTGATTGCAATTTTTGAATAAGTTTGGAATGACTCACCAAGTCGAAAGCCTTGGTTAGGTCAAGAAATGCAGCATGCACAGGGATATTCGAGTCCAGGGACCGCGCAATGTCATCAACAAACAACACAAGTTGAGCTTCACATGAACGCTTTTGCCTAAAGCCAAATTGATTTGGGTGAAGATAATTGATGCTGGAGAGAAAAGACGTAATGTATTTACAAATAACCTTTTCAAAAACTTTCGATAAGATGCATGTCAAGGAAATGGGACGGTACCCTGATGGAGAATTGCTAGGGCAATCCTTCTTGGGTATTGGCGTAACAATTGCCCGTTTCCAGTCCAGGGGAATTTCACGTCTGTTGCAAATTAGATTAAAAAGAGAAGCCATGGGAGCGGAAAGAGAAGGGGCTAATTCTTTGAGTAATCTCCCAGGTAGACCATCCGGTCCAGGCGGTTTATTCGATTTTATGAGACTGAGGAGCTTGCGGACTCCTGCCGCAGTGAAGATTATGGGTTCCACAAAATTATCACTGAGGTCATTGGGAGTGGCGGCACCGGCATCTGCATTAACAAGCATATCACAAGGCGAAAAAACACTGGAAAAATAATCATTGAGAATATTGGCAGAAGATACAGTAGAATTCGAGGCAACACCGTTTGCATCTGTGATTTGGGGGAATGTTTTCTTCTTTCTAAGTGATTTTAAATAGGCCCAAAATTGACGGGAATAACTACTTGAAATGGCACGGGAAATAAATGCACCAAACAGTTCTGAGTTTAATCCAGCACATTCGTCTCTTAAAGATTCATATTGTTGACGGTGAGTTGCAGTTTCGCAATGTTTAAGAACAGAATGCGCTTTTCTCTTTTTACGAAGGAGTAATTTCAGTTTTCTGTTAACCCACGGAAACTTTCTGTCGGGTTTTTTACGCTTTTCAGGAACAGAACTTAAGCAGGAAAGCAATGTATGTTTGAAAGTGTCCCAGACATCATTCACCGACCTGTTGGCAATAAAAATGTCAAGAAATAATGGGTTGGTTTTCAAAGAGGCATTTAGACTCGGCCAGTTAACATTGTCATAATTCTTGATTGCCCGTTTTTGACCAGTGGGTAAAGGCTTACATTTCATTGACGGAAATGATAAAATGACGGCGTCATGGTCAGATAGACCTGGGACAACTGAAGTGGTTGGAGATGGGACATCGAAATTTGTCAACGCTAAATCAAGGAGGGTTGCAGCGGTATTACAGCTCCTAGTTGGCTGGGAGACGTGTTGATTCAAAGCAAATGAATTGACAATATCAAAGACAAATAAATCGTTTCCGTTTGCCCTACATGGTCTGCCATTTAGTAATGATAAAAGGGAAGGGCAGTTGAAATCACCGCCAATAAGTACGTTGTGATGAGATTCACAATGAAATCTGACAGAATCATAAAAATCAGCGAAAATATCATCATTTGCATTTAGGTTTGGCGGAATATAAACGCTGGAAGCAAACACCTGAAAATTCCCAGGAAGTCGAAGGGTGACCCAAACAATCTCCAAAGGACTCTGTGAGGGGATGCCCGAGTTTGCAGCGGAACTTTGGATGTCTTCACGCACAGCGATCAAAACCCCTCCCCCACGACCACTGCGGTCCTTGCGAAAGGCACAAAAGTTGTCTGGCAAGATTTCAGTGTCTCCAATTGTGTTAGAAAGCCACGTTTCAGTCAAAAACAAGACGGCAATGTCATGCTGGGCAATAAAGTCTGCAAGTTCAACCCTCTTCCCCTGACTGACAATAGATCTGCAATTAATAATGGCCATGACCACAGGAGAGTCAGAAGATCCCGAAGGGATTGATGGTACAATCTGCGTTGTGTTATGTTTCGCAGGAAAACTGCCAGATAATGGAATACAGGCAGATTGACCTTGACGGCGGTGAGAATTAGCAGACTCAGCGATTGTTTTATTCGTAATTGTTGTAACATTTTTCATTGAATTGCTCACAAAAGTTGCCGGTCGAACCGCCGAGCCAGAACTGTCCACGTTGGTGGGGATACAACTAGTCATACGTATTTAACAGATGACAGAGAAGAAAAGTCCTTCTTCCATGGTGATGCAGTGAAATACAATACGAATACAATGCAACACCAGCATCTCGCAGCCATTGTCTTTTCAACGCCGGTTGCGGATTGTTCTACCTATACCTATTGTATGTTTGTGTCTGCGGATGTAGGTGCCTTGTGTCTCCTCGTCCGTCATTACCCCAGAACGGCATCCAACATTTTGATGGGAAAAACCCTCCATCATTGACACAAGAATATGCCCGACCTGCCCGTACAGACACAAGACAGCTTGAATTAAAAGTCTTTGAAGCCTGTTCAAGAAACGTCTTCTCGTATTTGTCTATCGTTTTAGGCACTGCCTGCTGTTATGCCTATTGTTTTGGGTAATTTGCCTATTGTTATGCATATTGTTTTGGCCACTTTGCCTATTGTTTTGGGTAATTTGCCCATTTATGTCATGCCTATTGTTTTGAGCACTTTGCCTATTGTTATGCCTATTTTTGGGCACATTGTTGTTATGCTGCCTATTGTTTTTGGGCACTTCGTATTGTTTCGGGCACTTTGCCTATTGTATTGCGTATTGTTTTGGACACTTATTTGTTGTGCCTATTGTTTTGGATACTTTCCCTATTGTTATGCGTATTGTTTTGGGCACTTTGCCATCCAACTACGTGTAAAAGCAGCCCCGATCCCAAAAAAACAAATAAGCGAAATTCGAACAAAGCATTGGTTAGATTAGGTTCGGTTTGGTCTGGTCAGGTTAAGTAGCGTAAGTGGATTAGGTTGCGTTAGATTTGCTTTCGTTTATCACCTTTGATCATGCGCAAAATCGGGGCATGCCCAAATTCACAGGCAGAATTGAAACGCGCGTCCTTTAAACCCGAGAGGAATATCTGTTTTGCAATCCTTTCCTTCCTGATCGTCGATCGCCTGGGAAAACACTGCTTTCACACTCTGCGCCCGTCTTTTGGCCACTGGCATAATTTACGGATTCAAACAAGCACGTGACTCCAAACATTCACATTGGAACAGGGGAGCAATGTCCTTGTAACTCCTAGGGCACTCTAGGTCTTTTAAAGCGCCCTGCATATGTGCTGCACGCACCATCTAAGGAAGATGTTTCCTATACGTCGAATAGGGTATTCCTATAGCTAAAACAAATGTTATCCTTAGCACGTTCCACAGAAGCAAGGAGGAGGATGGGTTGAATTGGGTGGAGTACCCTAGCGACCAATCAACCGAATCCGTGCTAAGTTTCAAGAAGGCGGTTCTGCTCTCTGCCTATCTCACGCAGCAGCTCATGAAGCTGATGGGATGGGAACTTATTTTTAACAAGTGAACCTGGAATGAGGTAAGGAAATTTTGCAGATACTTTCACCAGATAGACTTAAAGCATATACTCGCACAGGGGGAAAATTTTACTGTATTCACACACGGAAGCAAATGTGCCAGCGACATATACGCGATCAAATTGGACAACAATGCAACTTTGCAATAACTCAACTTTGCAATAGAAATGAAAGTTTCTCACTCTCAACCTTTGTTGTAATGTGGCACTTTTATTTCTACTTGGACAACGGAGGCAACAGATAAATGGAAACAATATCGCCTTGGACAAATTAAAGGGAGGAAAATGAAAACGGAGAAATGAAAATGTTGTTGAATAACAATGTATTTTAATTGGAAAATCACAGGAGTAGAAATTGAAGTTTCTTGCACTTATTATTATTATTATTATAATTTACAACCATGGTGAGCAATAACAATGCCACGTGATGGAGGGGAAATAGGGCAGAAATGCATAAAAGAGCGCATAATGTTGGTACATCAGAGCACAAAAACAACAATTAGATACAACTGTTTCTGGTACAAAATCGTTAGAAATCATAATGAAACTTCACAAGCCACACAATAATAGAACAGTGTTGAACAATGAAAGCAAGCTATGACCTTTGAAAGAGTTATCATCATTTCATGAAACAGAGGGGATGCCAGTGGAAAAAAAGTGAGCCATTACACGTTTTTTGAACACACGCGAGTTGCGGCAGTCATCGAAGATATGTTCCGGCAAAGAGTTCCAGTCCCTTATAGTCCTAGGAAGAAATGAATAAAAGGACACATTTTTGCGACTCGTTAAAGGCTCAATCTTCTCTCGATGGTCATGCCTACTGTAGTAGTTAGGGGTTTTTAAACAACATTTCAATTCACGAAGGCCAGAGTAGTCATTTTTGGTCTTGTACAAATTCGTCAACCTTCCGGCCTGTCGCCTGCTGCTGAGGGAAGGCCAGCAGCGTGCGGAGAGAAGGTCTCTGGAACTGACTTCGCGGTTAAATTTTTTAGTGACCAACCGTATGGCTTTTCTTTGCACGCGTTCAAGTTTCTCCACCTCACCAACAAGAAAGGGATCACAGGCTATGGATCCATATTCAAGAATTGGTCTCACAATAGTTTTGTACGCCTTTTCCCTGACATTTTGCGTCGAGTTACTCAGAGCACGATTGATGGAGTATAATGCGGAAAACCCTTTCTTAATGGATGCTGATGTCTGAGAGTCTGTTCCCAATTTTGTGTTAATTGTAACCCCGAGGTACTTACATTCGGTCACATTTTTTAAACGAACTCCTCGGAATGAATAATTTGAAATTGAGGGCGTTTTCTTAGCTGTGATCCTTAGGGCTTCACATTTTTCAGTATTTAGTTCCATCAACCATTTGGTGCACCAGTCGGACACATTGTCAAGGTCTAATTGCAGTTGAGTTGCATCATTCGGATTACCAATACATTATAAAGCAAGCAGTCATCAGCAAACATTCTAAATTTACAAGAGATCTGTTGAGGAAGGTCATTTATAAACAGAATAAATAACAAAGGTCCAATTGCACTTCCTTGAGGCACTCCAGATTTCACTTAGCTCCCTTTAATACGGCGATATATGTGCACATATTTATTTTTTTCTCCCTGTACATATAGGCAAAAGTAGACTCTTCTTTTTTCTTCCAATTTCTATCGGGTCTTTTTTGTCTTTTAGCAAAGTCTTCTTGCCAAAGCGAACCAAATTACTGCAGAAAGTTTTACTTTTTCTTTAGGGAAGACGACCTTTTTCCAATTCCCCAAAATTGGGTT
>JASGXE010018501.1:0-12425 GCA_030068105.1 Sinentomon sp. SZTP_YWyxl
GTCAGGTGTTGGAAATTAAGCTACATTTGGGTGATAAAGTAGACCAATAACAAATTCGCCAGCCCTATCATTTCCACTCATGTTGTGAAGTGGGCAGTATTTGGGGTAGTATTTGGGGTAGAATTTGGGGTATTGGGGCTGGTCAGACATGGAGCTGCTAATGCGCTCCATGTCTCACAATACAAACACCATGATACACGATGATAAAATTTACTAGTCCAATCATTACCACCGCTCCAGTGCAGAAATCAGTTGATACTTTGGGCTGCTTTTTGGGGTTAAGGGATAGATAAAAAAACGAAGGCATTTATTCCGATAGTGTAGACCCATAAATATCCTGTCTAACCCAATAAATAAATTCTCCAGTCCTATCATTTCTAGCGCTCAAATGAAATAGGAAATTTACATTTTGGGGTACATTTTGGGGTGAAGGGGATGGACAAAAACGATGCGATTTGCGCGTGAAAGTAGCCCAATAGATGCCCCATCTGGAACAACAAACAACGTCACCAGCCCAATCATTTTTTCTGCTATATGCACGAAGAGATAACAGCGAAAAGCGAGCAAATGATAAATTTTGGGAGTTACCCCATAAAACGAGCCGCAGCGTCAAAACCCCTCTATGGTTCAGAACCAAAAGGGGAGGTTGATTGCACGAAAGATACAGGAATCCAACGAGTCCATTAGCGTGTTTGTGATGAGTAGAACGTGAGAAACGTTTGACCGAAATTTGCATACTGAAACACAAAACTCTCCGCTGGCAAGCGCAAAAAGTAGAATCAGAGGCTTCGCTTCGCTCAGCCAACAATTATCAACAACAACAAAATATTTTCAGAAGAGGTTCTACGGCGCAAGCCAAAGATAAAATTTTCTGTGACGAAATACCCTCCGAGCCTCCACTTTGAAGCCAAATTGTGGTTGTTATGTGGTAACTGAGTTATGAAGATTATGGGTCGTCGCTGTGAAGCCATGTGTCAAGATTTTCATAAAGTAAGTTGAACAGAACGTGTTCAGTGAAAAAATGTTTCGGCCACGAATTTCCACGTAGTAGCGACACAAAAACAACTGAAAAACTTCACCATCTAGCGTACGCAGACTGCTCTCGATTTGCGACTTCTCTTCAGCCGGCCGGGTTTCGTGAATTGGGTAGCAGTTCCATTGTGCTCGTCTTCCGCCCTCTTCGCCGCAATCATCAACCGCCGCATCTCGATCCACCGCATCCGATGCATCTCGAGCGGTGACAATGCGAGAATCGCCATCAAAACAATGGCAGAGAATAACATATCTCAACCAAATTTGTCTTTCACCAATTGCCACTTCGAAGTTTATGAAGCAATGGTTTCTTCGAACCGCGGGTTCCATGATTCAATTATTATGTGAGGTAACGAACAAAATGATGTGCAATGCAATGTTTTGTAATGCAAAAAAACCTGGACCAACAATTTTCCGACAAACATCCCTTGGAAAAGTTCGCCTGGCTTTTTCAGATGGCACACTACACACATCAATTTTAAATGAAGTGTGTTGCATACCCGATTGGTGAATAAGGGGCAAATAAGTTTTCTTTTGCATTTTTGTTGTTGATCGAAAGCAAAATTGTCTGGTGGGTACCCACATCCCACAATGTTTTTCCTTGCGGGATTCGACTTGTCCTGACACTGCGATACCCGGTTAGACAAAGCGTGCTTTTTCTGCCAGCACAACTAACAAACTGGTTTCTGGGACGACAAACAAGAGCAAGACACTCGAACAGCAGCGTAAACGTCGCAGCTACGGGAAGAAATTCTGTCGAATAAAGAACTGAAAAACGCAACGCATAGCTTCATTCGTTATCATGGCAACCGTCGGAACTAGCGGCTCGAAGAAACCATTGCTTCATAAACTTGGAATAGGCAATTGGTGAGAGCAATTAAGCTACGATGCATAATGTTCATATCTCAGTTACACCAAAACAACCACAATTTGGGCATTATTGGATTTTGGGGGCACTGCATTGAAACTGGAGGCTTGGGCGGTATTTCGTCACCCGCTTGCTTCCGCAGAACGTGTCCTGAAACTTTGGTAGTTCTACGGTGAACCTCTGGCCCAATTTTGGAGACTTTGAAGGGGCATTGCATGGAAATTGGGACCCGGAGCAAATATCTTTACTGATTTATTTCGATTTGTTATGCTATCAAGAACATCTCCACGAATTTTGGCGAAATAATCACGGGACACACTGCATGCTTGCGCGTTTTGTTCGCGCAGGCATGACAAGTTTAACTACAGCTGGTTTTAATAATTGCCTGAATGGCCGAGGGATGAAAAGAAATGCGAACTCTACGATACAACTTGCTTGCAATGTAGACCAGGAAGGGATAAACACAACAGCTTTTTTGTTCGGACACTTTGAGTGGAAGAAGGTTTGAAAACGGATGTGCTTTAAGGGGCGACGAATTCAACTCTCAATAATTATTGCCATTAATTCGTTATCCTTTTTGTTCTTGCTGTATGATCATGTTACGAATGGGTAGCTCTGCTGTCAATGGAAGGTTTTTCTCTTCTTTCCTCTTTTTCATTCTTCTTCCAAACTCTCGATCTGATTGAAAATTCAACTGAATCCCCATAAGTTCCTTTCCGTCGCAATTGCATAGCGCTGGTCACAACAGCATCCTGAATAACGGTTACCTACTGGCGCACGTCTTCACGATTAACAGGGACAGTTTCCAGTCATGATAGAGCTGCCATTGCAACAAGAGTCTACAACAGGCGAAACAACAACAAAAAAAATTATTTTAAGCACCTATTTCGTTTTAAGGCTATAAGGACACATTCTATTCTAGTATGAAAGGAAGGAAGACAATCAAGTGAAAAGAAGCTCTCCGAACGTACGAATGCCTCGCATCAGGCAAGACTGAAGGGGACACCGGATCAGCGAACACCACGAGCACTACGTGGAGAGTAGCACAATGGAAATGTGAGCCAGTCAGCTAGCCAACCAGCCAACGAACAATGGTTTCCCTGCTTGAGTACTCGTATAATAGATACAAGTAAAATGGAAAAAGCTCTAGAAGTGCCATTGTGTTTCTATAGGCACCTGATTTTATAGTGGGATTACTTCGTTGAAGTTGAAAGCTTGTGGAGAAGGGTCTTCTTCTTATGTTCTTCCAAAGAAATAATAATATCAGCCAAAGAACAGATCTGAAACGATGAAACCCTATACACGAGTAACATAAAAACAGCCGAACGCGCGCAGTCATTTGTTTGTGATGCACCAAGGCAACCTTGAACAACCAAAAAGACTTGCTTAAGTTTCAAGAGGCAGGGAGGATTACGATTTGCTGTAGTGATCTGCTTTTTCTGGTTTGTTTTCAGCGATCTTACTGAGCTCACAACATCAAAAAATGTATGTACAGGGCGGACCTTCGTAAGCAACGGCAATGAGTGGCTGGACATTTGCCGAAGAATAGAATTCGTTCCCTGTAGTAGTCATGCCGGACATTAGATTTATGGGGAGTTTGTCGAACTCTGGGGGAGGGTGTTAGAAACAAAATGCATCAATTTAGATCCCCTCTTTGAGGGTGAAAAGCAAATTTCTGCTTTTTTTATTTCTGGGGGGTAAACACCTCATGGAGGTCAGACGAATCTCTCTGAGCAATACCAACAGCTGAATCAAAATTTTCAATGACAGCAACCTGATTTGAGGTGCTGAGTTTATTTTATGACCACCATATAATTCACCCCGGAAATTTGAGGTAGGCCCTCTCGTAGTGTTGGGGGCGTCCATGCGACGATCCTGCAAAAAGAACAAAGCACGCACCTATGCAATCGACTGAATCAAAGTTGTAACCATTGGCGCAGATCCTGGGGGTGGACGGGGGGGACACGTCCTCCCAATATTTCAAAAGTCATGAATTGTCCCCCCTCCCAAAATTTAAGCTTTGTATTTTCTCCGCCAAGGATGGAAAGTGGAATCGGTTGATGTCCTGCCAGAAACATCACAAAAATCAGTTTCCTGATTCACTGAATTTTAAGGAAAAGGTTCATGAAGTTTCTGTGCAATTACTGTCAGGCCAATGCTCGATTGCCTCAATCACATTTTGATTGTGACCAGCCGAGGTACTTTGAAGGAGCCGAGTTGTGGCAGAAATTGGTTTTTGTTGGTGAAGGCAGGATTTGCTCCTGGAGAAGACCGAGCCCATTAAAGTTTGCGTTCCTGATGGCGTCGATCTCCCCTTCATTTCCGATCAGCAAGCCTTGTGTTGATATGCACGTCCGAGAACGGAACTTTTCATATTAGGTATATGTCAACAACTAGCCTGACCAGCCAGCCTGACACGTTTAACCACCTTCAACACTTCTGTCAACCTTTGCTTCTTGTCTATGGAAAATCACACCCTGAATACCGACTGCACAATGCTTTGCCCATTTCGACCTCTTCAGAATGATATGCTTTTTGTGCCAGTCGAATTTCTCGAAGTTTTGGCGCACCCAAACCAAAAAACAAGGCCTTTTATTTTTTTATTTCCTTCCTTTACCGTGCAAGTGGGATGTGCGTTAATGGGATATGAATCTTTTACAGCCAACAGATTGTGCATTTATTTTTTTCTTCCATCGGCTGGACACAGTTTCCATGTTTTTCATTTTTGCTGAATTTTTTGTTTGTGGAATGCAGTCGCCATCGCCGAATCGCGTGGAAACGACGGACACAATAATTTGCGTGAATTGAAAGTCACACGCATTCACGCGGTGTGAAACTCCTTATCATGCATGAACAAGAAAGATGTTTTGCTTTCGCAAAGGACAGGAGCTTGGGATGATTTTCCCTTCCAGAAAATTGTTTTTTGACAAGATTTTAGTGGAAAATCACACAATTTTTCACCAAAAATGGATCTGAAATTTCAAAATTTCTCTATTTATTATTCTTTATTCTTTATTCTTTACACAATACGACTGCAGAGATGGCAGAAGGACTTAACTACAAAAACGAATATAGTGCGTATAGGAACAACTGATTTAAGAAAAAACGTAACATGGAGATCTTATTAAATTTAAATTCAAAAAGTAAACAGAGAAGGCAACGTATCAGCTTTGTGCAGCTTTGTGCAAGAACGCAGAAATGTTGGCCGATTCAGAAGGTTGGGAGTTCCAGTCACGAATGGTTCGTGGAAAAAAAGAATTGTGATAAGCACTGGAAGAGCATGTGGGATGGGTAAAGCTCGCACCATTGTCTGTTCTTCTCTGAATGGATTTGAGCGAATAGCAAGGCGGGAAGCTGGAGAAGGACATCACCAAAAAGAATTGTCCGCAGAAGCTCCAAACGATGATGCTCTCGGCGTTCACGGAGTGTTGGCAAGCCCAAATCATTCAGAATTGCAGATACGCTGGAATTTCGGTCATAATTTCCAGTGATGGCTCTGGCTGCCCGACGCTGAACCCTTTCTAGCGCATGAATATCACAAGCCAAGTAGGGATCCCAGAGAGCAATTTCATCAACATCTGGGGGACTCCGTCCCCCAGACCCCCTGCCAGAGGCTCTGCCCCTTGGAACCCCGCTGGGGCGCTGCCCCAGACCCCGTACGCTGCTGGGGGATTCGTCCCCAGGCCCCCCAAAATTATTTCCATATCGTCCCCCCCAATATTCGGTCCAGATCTGCGCCCTTGGTTGTAACCAATGATATGTTACTTGATTGCCCTTTTGTAGCCCTTTTATTTGGAGATCACCATCGACCCTCAAACATTTAGGTCGGTTTTTGCACTCAAGGTGTCGAGCATCTTTGTCCCAGTGAAAGGATACAAACTCCTTGCAAAATCAGCCCATTCGTATTGTTCTCACGGAAAGAACATAATTAGTCCATTCACTTGGGGCATGTAAATTTGACTTCAAACTTCGGAGGCATTTTAGTATAGGTCAAGAGGATGAGCTCAAATGAACCAAATGGCAAAGCCAAAGCAGCCCAATCAAAGCTATAACCGATGGCACACTTCATTAACCTTGCCGATTCATGCGATTGGACAGTGTAAAGTTGGCCTCCAAACTTGGTATAGCGACTTTGTTGGATCAAGTGGCCGACTGATGAGCCCGGAAGCGTTTTTACAAACCCTGGCGCGACTTTAGATGGCAGAGAGCGTTTTGTGGAAGAATGCTCGATTGGGGCCCTGTTTTCGCAAGAAAGAAAGACATTTTTCCTTACCTTAAGCCACCTGAACCTGACCCTGTCCCAACTCTGAAAATACAATGCTCGGTGGGGGCCCCGGCCTGCCATCTAAAGTCGCGGCAGGGTTTGTTAACTGGGAGCCCGTAAGAAACAACTTCTCAGCCCAGCCATCAGCCAAACCAAAGTGTCTACGGATGGCAGGCACACTTGATTGACCCAGCTCATTATTATGAGAGGCCGCCGTGTCTGTGTTTCTAAATTTCATTTTCTCGTTCGAGGAAAGGCCATTTTTCAGTTCACCGAAAACGGCCGCGAGAATTCCAGAGCTGTTTGCTGCTCTGGCTAGGTTTTATAACTAGAAGAGGTAGGATGTTTGTTGTGTTGATCCTTCTCTCCGGATCTATTCGCTGCACATAGCATAATCCCTTCTGAATTAAGGCCATTTATAGGCCAACTCAATCTGCTAATGAAAACATTATTCCTACGGACTGGAGAGGCTATGCAGGAAAAGAAAAAAAAAGAATGGCAAATTTCCTATTTTCCTGTGTCGGTCTAAGTCCCAGGTTTAAGTATTCATTATTCTATGTTGTTCTGAAACGAAACAACATGACGTTCAGAAATTCACGTGCCATGTTAGCGTTCTACCTACAACATCGTGATGTTGTTTGCATGTTTGTGGAAGAAAAAGTGTGATCCATCCGAACGCTTTGGCTCAGAAGGGCCCATCCTTTGTTGGAAACATTATGCATTTTTTTACTTCATCGTGGAAAACAATACTGCTTCAAGGGGTTTTGGTAGCAGATTACAAGAACATAAAACAGGTAAGTTAAAAGGGTCAGATGAACACGTTTTTTTCAAAAAACAAACAAACAAACAACGCATTTTAGAGCACATGGACAATGAGAATGAAACAACTGCAGGTTTGTGATCATTCGCGCGGCTCTTTTCTGTACTATTTCTAGATTGGAAATGTCATATTGACTAGCTGGATCCCAAACGGCTCCAGCATATTCCACCACAGGAAGCACAATGGGCAGCTATCCTGGAAGCATGGCGCATATTTATCTGCACAAATTCTAGAGTATTTTTTGCCTTTTTGCAAGTGGAAGCGATGTGATCTCGCCAAGAAAGATCATGAGAAAGGACACCTAAGGTTTTTGAAGGTTTTCACACTTTCATCGTATAAACTTTTTAGTTTTTAGCAAGCCCAGTTTTAGCTGGGTTGACTTACATACCCATAAGGCATTGCATCAATTAGAAATTTGGTTGAGGTCCGACTGCGGTGTCGTAAATACCCACGCAGATGTCATTAACAAAATCAAGAACAGTAACGGGCCCAATACACTTCCTTGCGAGACACCTGATGAAACCTGGGATTCTGATGCGGTGATGTGTTTTATTAAAACCATCTGAGTACGGTTTTCCAGAACGTTTTTGTTTTACCAAATTTAGGATAAATGCAGGATGAACGCCTTACACGAATGTCATGATGATTTGTGGCGCATGTTGCCATTTGCCATTAATTCTAAATGGCGCCTGAGTTTATAATCAACTTCTAAAGAATTTTGGTAAGGAGTGTGTTTTCGGCTGCACAATCCTCCTGGTTCAGCGTACAATCCTCCTATTGTTCCGGTAGGAAAAGAGCTTTTCGTGAACAACAAAAAAGTTTACCTTTGTGGGTACGTATCAAAGCCGAGCTACCCCGCAGCCGAGGATGGGCTTTTGAAGAATCGTACTGAATGTTGAAAATGCGTGTATACACGATTGCGTAAAACGGTTGATGAAAGCAGTGGAAAAGTTTGCAATCTAAATTCGGTTTTTCGAGAAATCCAAATGTTTTGAGTCCTTTCTAAAAAACTTTACGTAAAATTGGGTGTTTTTCTCGTGCAGGACAGCACACCATCCTCCATCACCTTTGGTATTCGAACAATCTGAATTTCGGATATTTCGAAATTGGTTCCTCTAAACTTCTTTTTCGATTTTTTTCATTAATGAAATTGAATTCCACAGGCTACCAAAAATCTTTCCGAACTCCTTTCCAACACAAAGAAATTCCATCGATTCACCATGCATACTTTTGGAATGGACTAAGAATTTTCCGCGGAAATCCTCCGAAAATTCTTTAATTTAAGTTTGCTGAATGATGATTTGGAATGATAATTTTCCCATTTCCAATTAATTAATTGGAAAGGGTGTTAAACAAGGAAAATGAATAACTTCATGGAAGAATTGAACGGTTGGTTCATCGTTGTGATGAATGAAAACTATAGCGCGTTTATGTAATTTCTCTTCGCACTTTCGACTTCACTGCATAAATTGGAAAAAAATCGAAAGTGATAAATATTTTGCTAAAATCGTAAGTAAAGTCCGAAGTGAAAGATTATAAACATCGCTCAAATGAAAATCTCATTCCATTTGAAGTTAGGTATACAAACATGGCAATGCTTTCAGGAATGCATAAGTATTAGAGGGGAACCAGAATTCGTGAAACAATGAATATCCAATCGAAAACTGCTAATTCAGCAGAGAATTAAAAGTTTCTCTGCATATTTGAATGGACAGGTTACAAGCATTCCCAAAATATTTATCTTCAAATTAGCCGTATTCCCCGTTGCAACTGCTCTGTTTCTATTCTTGATAGCCAGTTCAACAGGTGAATACATCTTTCGCAACAATGGAAAAGGAATCAGCTTTGTGCATAGAAATGAAAATTTCGCCACACAAACCTATCCATTGAAATGGTTATTGATAGTTAAATCTGAAGGTGGGTTGCAATGGGGAACGTGGCCGAATGAGGGTGAAAGTACAAGGGTGAACAGCGCGAGTGGGCCAGATTATAAAAATGGCAATCATTGATTGTTTGGACAGCCTCACATCATGGTTCAATTATATCAAAAATTTGCTGTGAAGTTTAAAGGCGGCCGGTGAGAAAAATGAAATGGAAGGCCCACAATTATCCATCATTAACCAATGGAGATATCCGTTTATGCATTTTCTGCCTGAGAAAAAGCTCATCAATAAAAATAGGTATCCACGAGTGTCTGGTCAAGACTGGAAGATTCTGGTGCGTTGGTGCTGGATACAGGTCCACATCTTCAATGATCCTATAAAGAAAAATGGCCTCTGTAAGTATGCGCCAAAAAGCAATAATGTTCTTTCAGACAATGACCAGTGACCAGTGACCTCTCTGTCCGTTTAAAGTGATAATTGCGAGGCCAAATTGACTGGATCTCACTTTAGCACCACGGAGCAATATAAATGTGTTCGCTGCCACCAATAATGAATAAAATTCGTTGCAACTCACCGTGTAAAGCTTTCAAATAAGCTTTTCCTGCGCTGATCAGTTGTCGCACACCCGGATTAAACCTGTCCAAGATATTCTGAAAATAAGAAACAAGCAAAATATGCATTCAGAAAATTGAATAATCAGATAAATTCTTCTTCAAATTCTTGTTGCACAAAAATTGTTGCACGCTCACAACTCAACGAATCGTACCTAAAGTTACACAACAGTTATGATTTACCGCATATTTAGGGTGTGTTTAACAATTTTCGTTACATTGGTTTGTTCGTGCATGATGTACATTTGCACATGAAGCTTGATCGTCCAAGCCAATGTCATCTGCTACGCTTAACAATGGGCTGAACTGTCAATTTCTTATTACTTTATGCATATCAGATGTGTTACAAAGTTACTGATTGACGCATCTCCCAAATGATGTAGGTACTAGTATTTTTATTATTATTTTATTATTATTATTCAACAATTACAACAACAAGGGATTTGGTTGCTGTGTGGTACCCAAGCAGCTTTGCAGCATAAGTCAAGACTAGCTTAAAAAAACAAAAACCAACGTGCGAAAGTGAAGAGTAAAAAATATCAGTAAAAATAAAAGCGCAATATTTAACAATGCTGTGTTCCAGACATGTGTAAGGTGTTCCAGAATTCAGTGGCAGATATTTAGTGTTTGTTTTACATTTGTCTATGCCTGTACAAGGACAATGGAAAAGGCCCTAATGAACATGGTCTTCTCACAGACATTGCAATATTCCTTTCAGAGTGCCCCAGCATGAGGTTCGGGCGAGAAAAAAGGAGCCATTTGCAAGCTCTTGGGAGTTGGGCCGGAAGATTTAGGGTCGTGAAGGACTCTTATTTTTTAAATGAAAGAGTTGGTTGATTGAAATTTCGGTGGACGATATACAAGACGTTTATAAATATTGGGGAGAATAGCGGATGCAATAAATGCATGCGTGTTGAAAATTCAGTGGTTCTGGCAGAAATTGAAGAAGTAGGTGCGTTTTTGTGGGAGGTCGTGGGCCGAAAATTTGAGTCATGTTATGAACAAAGCCTTGAGTCTCACACCGTGGGGTGAACCAGCGACGACTAACGCTAATACGGAGTTGCGAATCAAATGTTTGCTATTTACGGATACTTTGAATGGAAAATATTTACTTCGCAAGCTCGGATTAACGTTAATCCGCACTGCATCACTCACCCCCACGGACAGAGTTCGACATTCGATCATGATTAAAAATGGAAGGTTATTGACGCGAATGTAACGCCGACAACGTGATTCAAGAGCCAATGATTATGCAAATGATGATGGTGTCCATCACCCACGATCCATTCTCATCCAGCTTTCCGAGAGCTTTTACATTATTCATTGGCAGCTGCTGATATATGGCCCGTGCGATGGTCTGTGTTTGGAATGGTCGACGCGGCCGTCAAGTGAGGTGAGGTCGTGCAGGCGGAATCAAGTCAAGTTCAAATATCCAACATGAGAAACAAGTTCCTCAATATACGAATCACAAAGAAGAGAGTTATATTGATGGAGAACCAATTTGCGAAATGGGAAAGTTAATGAATAGCGTGGCGTGGTGTTGCGGGCAGAAAAAACAAGCGAGCAACATGGCCGCGAAAAGGGACTTCAAAAATAATTGATAGATGGTTTAAAAGTGATTAAAATATCGCGCGCCATACCAACCTTGCGTGGCCCACGCGAGGCGAGTCCATGTTTTGACGGGGTACTTCTGTGTTGTACACTGTGGACATTAAATTGCGACAATGGAAATTTCATGCGAATACGTTCAGCGGAAGAAAGGACATGCCGGGATGACCTATCTGGAATTATTTGATATCTGGTCTTCCCCATTCAATAACAAAAAACTTCCAAGAAAGGGAATCGCAATATCAAGCCCATGTCACAATGCATCTGTATGACAAATTATCTACAGAACAGATCCTCAATGGCTTGGCAGAAGTCCAAGAGTTACGGAGTGAGGTGACAGGAAAGCTACTTCATTTGCACTGCCTTCTTCTTCTTTGGGTCTTATGGACAGATAGCCTAAGGCTAATTATTATTATCAACCAAAAACTGAACACAAAGGCAATGGTGGCAGAAACGAGAAATGTTCGAGTCAACGATTGTCATAAATTTTAAAAACAAGCAGGTCAAAGACAGATTAAAAGACTTAACAAAAAAATAATATTTCAAGTGATGGTGCGAGGTGCGACACCCAGGGATGCTTTAGCCCTTAGAATTGTGGGGGAGACAGAGGTAAGGGCAATGGTGGCAGAAACGAGATGTTTTGTTGTCCTAATGGTCCGACCGTTTATGTTTTGTTGTTGTGCCGTCTGCCATGGTACCGGCGAGGTACTGGCAAATGTCACCTGAGAGTAGCTGCTTCAGCACCCACCGCTCCAGGCACCCAATCAAAGGGCCCCGGCGAGGTACCGGCATACTCCCGAAGGCAACTGCAACAGCACCCACCGCTCCAGGTCCCAAGACCACAGTCACAACTGCCGACACTGCCGGTATTATGGCACAGCCAACCCGCAGGAAACCGACGTCGAGTATCGGCGGGTGATACCAAGTGGCTTCTGTGTTCATGTAACCTGCCAAACCTCTGTCTTGGACCCGGAGCTAGGTGTTCTTTAACGTGCGCAGTGTGATGCTGCACACGGGACCTCCTTCTTAAAGTCCCATCCGAAGCACTAACAGACTGGCCAATTAAGTCTGTCTTTCCGACCGAATTTACCATGCCTCGCCGAAGGAGGATGCACACACAAGTGCCATGGCAAATTTCATTTACCGTGCCTCACCGAGGGAGGATGCACACACAAGTGCCACGGTAAATCTCGTGTCTCAGCTGGGATCCGAACCCGCAATCTTCAGATTACGAGTCCGACGCACTAACCACTGCGCCACGAGGGCCTTGGTGCAGCTTCGGTGCTCTCTCTCTCTTTGAATCCGAATTGGCAATTTGCGACGCCCAAAATTTGGTAAG
>JASGXE010018504.1:0-10463 GCA_030068105.1 Sinentomon sp. SZTP_YWyxl
GAATATCACTGACAATCAGTGTGGGAAGTTCTTGGATGTGATGGCTGAGACATCCCCTGCAGACTATACTTATTTTTGTTGCGACCATTAAGATGAAGAATGTTGCTACCACCAGGAATGATACCAAATTGACTGTTTTTATTAATTTAAGGTCATGCCACTACCAAATTCATGGCATACTCCAATTGTTTCGTTAATTTTGCAGAACTCCCATGGCCGTTCGGACATGGATATTGCAAGGGAGACCTTGGACATCCACCGCAGGTCGAACAATAGTTTTGTTCAAGCTGTGTTTCAAGCTCAGTTCCACTCGTCTTTAACCTGTCCAAAGTGCCAGAGGCAGAGCAATACCTTTGACCCATTCCTTTGTGTTTCTGTACCCATTCCTCAACGCCAGAAGAAGTCTGTGTTCATCATTGTTGTCTATCTGGATCAACAGCCAAGACAGGTTAGTTTGTGTCGACACAATTTCATCCTTCCTGGGTGGGTATCGCCGTCCTCTCTCCAGAATTCAACTTAGGCGGAAGTAGGGTAATTAGGGCCTAAGTTGTATTCAAATACAAGGAATCTGGTAACCTTGCACTCAGATTTTCAAAATTGATGCATCATATTGCAGTCCCATCTTGGTGTGATGCTTTTGTGTTTCACCGAATTTCCCAGCTTGGGGTTCCTACCTGTTGTCTATGTTAAAGCTTGAAACTTCTGCTTTGAAGTTTGCGATGTTTTTGAATTTAAAAGGCTTCCTTGTCATGAGTCCATCTTTGCTCAATTTAGGAAGCTTTGCCAAATTATTTTTTGTTAAGAGGCCCCACTTTGCTCCTACCCCACATTGTCATCCAGACATGTGGCCTGCTTTTGTCACTTGAATGGAGAATATCAGGCACTTCAAATCATTGAATGTGTATTTGAAGACAGTTGACCTGACATTTTTATCCCTTTGGCTTCATCTTTTAGTAAATTCCCTTGCAGGTAAAACTAATTATTATTGGTGACAGGCCCACCGCTATTCAGCACTTTTATCCCAAGTGGAGGTCAGCTTGTTCCCATGTCAATGATTTGACTCTTTGGTTTTGAAATTTGGATTCTTTGGTTTGAAATAATGGATGAAATGGATGAATGAAATTGGACTCTTTGGTTTTGGATTTTGCCCTTCTTCTTCCTCACCAGGTCAAATTGGGCTTGTCTCTCTCTTCTCAAGCCGACACCAAGGAGCTGAGGGAAATGCTGAACAGTGACACAGGAATCAAGCCAACTCAAATGGTGATTCTTGAGGCTTACGAGGATGGGACTCTTGTATCGCTGTCAGGTACGAGAACGGAGTAGGCATGGATAAGTTTTCAGTGTTGTATGAGGCTTGTGGACTGTGGTGTCGGTTGATGAGATTGTTGCCTAAAAATGCAGGTATTTTGAATTGTCATTTATTGTCAGCTTCAAAAAATTCTTCATCGTTTTTGTTTGGTGCCATCACACATTTTTGTATCATTTTTCTGGAGATGTTACTGAATTTAGCCAGCCCAAGTGACATTCAGTCGCATACATGTTGCAAGAATTTGTTATTTTACATTCTCGTTCTGTGGTGAAATGACAAAATATTCTGTTTGCCTTGAGTGCATGTGATGACTGGAGAGACTGCAGTTACTTGAACGCCGATTTATTTGCAAACCACTTTCACCACCAAATCGGAACACAACAAGGTGGACATGTTGTGGGAATTTGTTTTTCTTCTTTGATTTCGATTTGCTTTTGTTTGGCTACAAGCTGATGCTGCACCATCTTATCTAGTCCTGACCTTCCCACTGGAGGGATCACTCGTGGTAAACTTGTGTCTGGCAACACTGTGCAGCATTTGATGTTTGAACCTGCACTGTGTAGTAAGCATTTCTTCCAAGTGGGACGTGAAAAAATGGACATGTGCTCATTTTCTGTCTCCTCTCTTCCTGCTGCAGCGGGAAATGAAGTTCGACTGAATCTCTCCTCCTGCAGCAAGAGAGAGAAATATAAGCAAAACAGGAAGCCAGTGGGTGCTTGAGGCAATGATCATTTCACTATAATGTATTGAGTCCTGTTCTCCTATTTGTCCATCTTTAGGATTGTTACCCAGGGGGGAAGTGCTCCGGAATTACATTAATCCGAGGTTGCAGGTATAATTTGTAGCATTGAAGTAAATGGAGAAAGTTAAATGCGCAACCTCGGAGTAGCATATCCAGGCTACTTTTAGTGTACCAGGCTACTTTAAAATCCAGGCTATTTTTACTCTACACAAAGCTTCAAGACCAACACTATGCGTGAACTCGTTTGACCTGAGTTGTGTTTTTTGCAGTGCGGCAAGTAAGCGCTGTGATACAGGGTCATTCAGATCGAACGCATATGTAAGGACGGTATTTGTTTTCATGGAGAATGCAAAGAACGCTGGACTTGCTTATTCCGGCCTCTTGACCCACTCTGCTGGTACTTTGATGCGGGTCCACGTGAAAGGCAACTAAAACGGCAGCAGACACGTAGCCTCATCCATAGCCGTTTTTCCGACACCCTTCCGAGAGACATCCTTTCACAGAGAATGTTGCACGAAACTTCTGCATAAGGTCCGAAATTGTAGAAACAGCAGGCTGGGGGCAGCCAGGGTGGTGTGTAAAGGTGGTGCCATACGGTGCGTTTTTCGCCGCATGCGGCGTGCGTTTTGTGCCGCACCACGGAAATCGCATCGTCTGAACAGGCGTGCGGAGGCGGAAAACAACGCATGCGGCGAAAACCGCCTCCGCACGAGAAGTTCAAAATTTTGAACATTTTCCGCGCGCCGCATGCGGCAGACACTCGTCGGCTGTGTTTTTTGGCTCGTTTGCCATGTTGTGTGACTCCCTCCTTCTCTCTCGCATGTCGTCTTGGCATCTGTGTCCAAGATGATGATGCTTTTTGTGTATGCACAAGAAAAGCCAGAGGAAGGTAATGAAGCAGGTGGGTAATTGAGGTCCTCAATAACCCACCTGCTTCATTACCTCCTTAATTACACCTGAGGTAGGTCATTGAGGCAGGTACGGAAGGTAATTAATAATTATAAAAGGTCAGAAGATGGCAGAAGGTGTGTGAAGTTGGTCCCTCGGAAGAATGGACTCTAAAATCTTAACAATGAACCCCGAAGAACTCTCAATGGACTCATTGGACCTATTTCCTTATTCTTTGGACCCTCCAGTTCGCCTCCAAAAGGGAATACTTCTTTGGGGTGTGAAGTTGGCCCCCCGACTGAACGGAATCCAAATTGGAGGAATGGGCCCCAAGAACTCTCAATGGACTCATTGAAGCATTTTTCCTTTTTTTTGGACCTTCTGCTCGCCTGCAAAGTGGGCTCCAAAGTGTTACACTTTTGTTTGTGAAATGGTGCAAGCGACACCTTCAAAACGCGTGTGACAGTGAAAAATAAACAACAAAAAATAGACAAAAATATAATGAAAACGAAGTTCCAATTTGCAAAAAATGCAAACACAAATAGGTATTCCCCTTCAGCTTTCGTTGAGATATTTTCTCAATGTGCAAATTTTGTGAATTTCTGATCCTAAACCCAAATTGGAGCAAAACTAAAAGAACTTTTTATCGGAAATGACTTCCAAATGAGTCCATGGATTAGGGCCCTATTTTGCGGGCGAATTAGAAGGGTCCAAAGAAAAAATATGGTCCATTGAGCACATTGCCAGTTATTCGTGGGCATTCTTCCCCATTTGAATTTCGCTCAGTATGTGAACTTTATGCCCGCAAAAATGACCTAATTTTGCGGGCGAACTACAGGTGTCATAAGAAAAAGGAAAAATGGTCCATGAGTCCATTGAGAGTTTTTTGGGGTCCATTCGTCTTAATTTGGATTCCATTCAGTCGGGGTCCACTTCCCAAAAAAGGACCCCACTTTGGGGGCGAACTGCAGGGGTTCAAAGAAAAAGGAAAATAATTGGTCCATTGAGGGTTCTTTGAGGTCCATTCTCCCAAATTTGGATTCCGTTCAGTCGGGGAGCCAAATTCACACCACCAAAAAAGACCCCATTTTGAGGTTTGAGAACGAACTAGAGGGGTCTAAAGGAAAGGGAAAAAAGGTCCAATGAATCCATTGAGAGTTTTTCGGGGTCCATTGTCCTTCGGGATCAGATTTTAGATCATCCGAGGGGCCAACTTCACACACCTGATGGCAGAATAGGTGCTGGCTTCACACGTGATTGCATTGCCCAACCTGCGCTCTATCTGCTTCGGTCTTTTTTATTCCCGTGGCAGTCTTTACTGCCAAGAATTTCCAGTGACTAAATTTCCCAGCTCTTGGTTTTTCATGATGTCATGGGTTCCAGACCGCATCACAGGATCCATCGGCAAGCGAAAATGATCGGACAAAAGTTTGGCACCGTTTGGTGGCAAGTTGTTCACAACACCATCTGTTTGCCACAGCATGGTTTCCATGAAAATGAACGTGCAGCGGGCGAGAAGAAAGGAAATTGAAAATTATGAAACGGTAAAAAAGAAATTGGGAAAAAAGATATGTACCGGAAATATGTCGCGGGGTAAAAAGAACTTTTACTTACAAGCGATCGTTCATTCTTTGGGTATGGGTGGGTGTTAGCAGGGGCTCTCATTGGGCAGTGCCGCCACAGTGCAGTAGATGGCAGCAGTGTCGTGTGCGCTGAAATGACGTCACGTGGAGCTCCGAAAAAATTTTGAGCGGTCGCGGCATTTTCCGCTATCGTGATGGATGATTCCATTTTTGTGCTGGCAGCACTTATTTTGTCACATCATTGATGTCTGATTTTATCACTGACATGACTTGGCATGCCACCAAATCCACGTACATTCTCATTTTCGCAAAATCATCAATAAAACGATGACACGAAGGGACATCTCGAGAAAACCCCGGAAAGATTCTTTGCCCTGAAGGGGGTTTCTTAATTTCACAACAAGTCAGTGTTTCTTGGATTTCACATTTAGGCACAAACATCTGATCCAACACAAAGTCACCTTCTTTTGGTCCTGTAACATGGACATGAAGATCAGCTGCCCATTCGGCAAGCAAACATTGTGGCCGGCTGGAAGATTGCAAGGAAGCAAACCAAAACAAAAGATAAAACGGCCATGAGTATCCGCTGCATCGTTCCGAGAAAGAAGGTGTGCGCTTTGGCGCTCTGTTTTTCTGCACCAGCCCGCAGGCAATCAGTTTTGCATGTTTTGCGTCGCCTAGGATTTGTGTGTGTGTGATCACATTGGAGCTGTCTTTGGAAGATCTCCAGCATCAAGTCATCATAAGCATTCTACATCGAAATGAATTCGTCAAATTGAAATCGTGTTGTTGCGAATTTTAATGTGTGCGTTTGGGCGCATTCCTGCGTGTTCCCGTGGTCAAGTCCAAATCAGTGTTGTGTTTTTATGGGATTTGGTATGAATCATGCCGAAGCCCAACGTGGAAAGAAAATCTCCGTTGAGTGATAGAGTGAGCCATTTGGTTGATCTTTCAAAAGAAGTTTCAAAGGAGCCTCTAGCACGGAGTCGCTACGACATATTCTGTATGGGTCGTGATGCGCCATTTTATTTCTTTCCTCGTGATTCTCTATTTCGAAGTTCGTGGATTTCGAAGTGCAAAAGAGCTTTCTTTTCTCTCACAATGCTGCACAATTTGTCAGAACACTTTTCACCCGAAGATTGAGTTCTTCGCACGTTTGTCCCGTATGATGCTTTCTGTCAGATATCTGCACTGTCTCCAACGAGTTCTTCTGTGGAAACGAAAACAGAGCTCTACCTGACGTCACAGAAAAATGATAACAATGCTTCCGAAAGATGCCGTCGCTCATAACGAACAACCTTTATAATCTAGTTTTCTTGGTTATAAGTTTCGATAAGGATGATGGCAACAAAAAAAATCAAAAACCGCGTCAAGACTCGGAGGCTGAGAAGTTGCTGCAGTGGCGTGATACTGAAAAATCCATAGGAAGATAATTCGGTGTTTTCTTCATCTCTTGTGAATGGGAAAAAATATGGGATGGAGTTCCAAAGAAAGAGTCTCCTTCTGAAGAGTCGTCTTGTCGAGTGAAGTCGATTTATCTGATTTTGGCCTTGTTCAATCCACATCTCCAATCTTTGTTCAATCCAATTCTTGGCCAGAATCCACAACTGAAAATTACCATTTCACACTTCTGAACGCACCACCTTCGCATGTCGTGTGACCCCCAGCGATCAAGCGGTGCATAACGCATGCGGCAAAAAACGCACGCCGCATGCAGCGGAAAACGCACCGCCTGGCGCCACCTTAAAAAACACCTGCGGCTCACCTACCTCGGCTGCATCAGGAGACCCATCTCTACGCGCTCTTCGTCAGAGTAGCGCACCATCTAGACAAACCAAGCAATATTCCAGGAGCAATGCACACAGAGCGGTACCTGCGAGTACAGATAGATGACCTTCAAAGAACACATGAATCACCTTCGCGATGTGATCGTAACTGCAAGCAGGGAAACTAAACTCGCCCGATGGACATTGGGAATCGTCATTTATTTTGCGCGGGTTCAGGAGCACCCTGTAGCCGGACCACAACACCTGAACTGGATTGCGTGTTGGTCATACTTTTCAGTATGCTTCCGCACCCAAGAAAATGCTTTGGCAAAATTGTTATTTTCTGCTTTCTTTTATTGCCCTCTTCAGATACAGACACTCTTCCAGATGGTCACAGTGAGAATTCTCTCTACTGCATAGAACTGCCAGTTTCGAAACAGCCGACCGAGGAGGATGGTGCCTTTATTTTAATTTGCTGGCTCAATGCTGTTGTACAGGGTGATACATCTATCAGGTAGGCCTGCCTATCTTCGATTTTTTTTTCTTTTTCCAATCTTATAAAATGCACCTGTTTCTCCAGACAAAAATGCAAGAAAAATTGTCATTGTCATGTCATCTTTGGTGGCCAAGGAAGTGTAACGCAAAGTAATCGGCTGGCAGAAAATTTCTCCACTTCTATTGCCCCAAGATGGCCATTGTTAGGAAAGCGAATCCCGTCGCCAGTGTGATCATTGAACGGAAACTTCACATTTTTCTAACATCGCTGTTATGTTAAAAGTTTTCGGCCGATTCAGATAATTTTGGTATCGAGAGAGCTAAGGAAATTAGCGTCTATCTTTGCGAATAAACCCTCTTTCATTGGCATTCTGCAAGCTGGTGATCACGGCGGGATCTTCTGCTCGCGCAAGTGCAAGTTGCGACTTTCGCTTGGCCTCAAACCAAACGATTTTCTTGAGCTTGACGTTTCTCGGATCTTTATTTTGAACTCCTCCGGGTCGGCAGATTCATATTGATCAACCTGCTGCCTCCTTTTTTGACCTACCTGCTGTTTTTTAAGCCAAAGGGTGCTGCGAGTTGCACGAAATATTGAGAATTCGGCCTGCATCAAGGCGAGGATTGCCGGAATGATGGCACTTGGGTGGTGTGGTGCCCTACCGGCGCTTTGAATAGGAGACAAGCGCACCGGCTGCTGCATAGCACAGGATAGGTGTTCTTCACATGGACAAGGTTGGGTAGATACAAGCTGTGCTTTGTTCAGACCGCAAATAAACAAGTTCACCTCAGTGCATGAACACAGTGTCTGCGGCCACGCAATGCCAGCGAGGCGAAGGGTGATTTGAGAGGGAGGTAAAATGATCCAGGTAAAGCTCATTGGTTGCAGATTGCGGTTCCTGAGCAAAGAGTCAAGAATCCAAAAGCGATGTCGTTCGGGTGAAGCGAGGGAGAGTGAGGGTGAGAGGCATTTTTTAAACTCAGCTAGGCCGAGCAATACCAGCGAGGCGAAGGGTGAGATGAGAGGGAGGGAAAGTGATCAGGACTGAAGGTTCGTTCTGATACAGGAGATAGGGGCAGGGGATTGAGGGATTGAAACAGCGATCAACCAGAAAAACATCATCATCCTTTTGGACGCCATTCGTGTGATGTGCGAAGCGAAAGTCGCAACTTGCACTGAAGCGAGCACATTTGCCACCGTGATCACCAGCTTGTAGAATGCTTCGACAAAAGGATTCCGTAAAGGCTCTTGTTGCAGCAGCCTTCGTTTTAGTTTTTGACGAAAATTTGCATAGGTATCAGTGTTTAGGTCAAGCTCTTTAGCAGAAAATTTCGTGTTGCAACACCCAGGTAACCTGCTGCAAAGTTGCAAAAAAGTGGCCTATCCATGGACACCAAAATCATCCCAATTGAACACCGCCTCAAACATCCAAAACTGTTGATGTCAAACTTTCCATCAATTGGGGCCTTGGCCAATCCAGCATGAATTGGAAGAACAAAAGCTGAGTTATCAACGATGCTCACGGATCATATGATTGGGATGGAAGGAGGTATCCCGACTTGAATATAGCACGAGCAGATACAAGAATAGCCCGACTTTATGTTGACAAACTGTGCATTTCTGATGCATGTTTATGGTTGCTTCAGAAACAAAAACCAGCAGAGCAGCCAGCTGAGAAAGGCAAGCATGTTGGTTTCATGTCAAAGCCATCAGAATGTGATCCATGAGTTTTTGAGTTGATCAGTCGGACGTTTATTTTTGTTCGACTATGTTGATTTCCTGTGTAGCACACGGGTGTCGAAACCATTTTGACAAGTGGAACCATTTTTTGCAGATCAGCACACCTCACTGTTGCTTCCAGTTTCAATAGGCACCATGGTGATTTACTTAATTTCTCCGCCTCAGTTTGTTTCTTTTACGGTTGACAGCTGTGCATGGAAAATTTGAAAAACCGACGTTTGGCTTCTGCCGGTCTGTTGAGCAACTTGATCAATGCCCTTTCATATTCCTCCACAACCTCAAAAAGTCGGAATCTGTCGCCCTCCAGGTGCAAAATTTCCACACACTGCAAGGGTGTGTGCACTTCACGCACAGTGATTTGACGATGAGGAAACAAAGCCTCTACACACCACAATGTCAACACCATGACTGTGTGGTGTTTTCAGATCGGTAAGAGCGAAAATGTCATAACACTACAACCACACACGATGCAAACCAAGCAGCTTGTTTAACACTTCCACAGACTCAGGTGAAAACCATTTGTGACTTTTGAGTCACTCCTTATGCCTTTTATTCCATAGTATTTGTATCATGGTGATGGTTCCTTTGTGTGGTTTCAGGACTGTGTCCAGCATGTTTGTGGCTTGGCATCAAGTCCAGGGTCCTCCTTTAGCCTTGGGCCCCAAAGAATTCCGTCCCCGAAAATTGCAAATTTTTGTTCTTGGTCAAACAAACTAGTCTAACTTCACATTTCACCTGAAGAACAAAATTAACACAATAACAGATTCTTTTACCAAGGCATGAAACTTCAGAAAAGGTGCTGGCAAGCCTACGAATGTCAATATTTTTATGAGATGTTCTGGTACCGAAACAAACAAAATTCCTATTCAAAAAAATGAGATTTTGTTCTTAAAAATTGCTTCCCATTAGGGCCCCCACAATTACCCAAATGGCAAATGTGTGGTAAATTGGGTAAAATAGTCAAAAACTAACAGGTTGAAATTTTTCTTTGTTGGATGCTGAACGGTTTCTGAGCATTTTGTTGAGAAAAAACACAATTGAAATCAGATGAGAAATGACGACTCTATGGCATTTCTTCAAAGCTGACGAGTCCTGCTTCGGCAGCATGTTTTTTTTTTTTTTTGTAATTTTGCTGGCATTTTTCTCCGTTTCATGTTTTTTACTTACTCCAGATCTTTGAAAATCATGCATTCCTTTAACTTTAAAGATATCAGGCTGAAATTTTGACCACTTCATCATTTCATGTGCTTTCTCAGACTTTGGCAAAACTTTGTTCTGTGGTGATCACAAGGGTTTTTACTACTCAATCTCAATGCAATCCACCTGCTAATCGTGTTCGTCAAACATTGAAAGACCCAAGAATGAATAAATTGCACCATAGCAAACCTTTTCTAAACTTTGGGGGATTTTTCCATGTTGATGATACTTGCAAAGCTTGAGCCTCCAAGGACAAATTGAAGTTTCCAAATGCACAAAAATGTATCGCGGCACTATTTTTTGTGATCTTTTGTCCTCTCCTGGCCGTATGCTGAGGTCAACTTCCAGATTTAAGGCCTCTTTTCATACCCTTTTTAAAAAAGTTGACTCTGACCAAGTTGAAAAAAAACAACATGATGTCGGGCGGAAGACACCTCTCAAGTGTGGCAAAAATTAAAAGTTGAGATGGAGTTAAAATTTGCCAAATGTTATCCTCATTGTGTATTCTAGCAAAATATTGAATAAATTTTTCAGCAACACACCATTATGGTTGCACATATTAGTCCACTTATTTGGATCTTGGAGGGTTCTGCCCCAAACCTCTGGTCAGGGGCAATGTCCGTGGACCCCCGCTTGGATGCGATGCAGCTACCCGCACACCCCATGCGCTTGAGGCGAAGCCCCAAAATTTCCGTTGCAAAAATGAAGCCACAAAAAATTGTCCCATGGCATCAATTTGTCACGG
>JASGXE010018509.1:0-10654 GCA_030068105.1 Sinentomon sp. SZTP_YWyxl
ATGAAATATCCATCTGTGAACTGTGAAGTTTTACGAATGGTCTCAGTAGTCTGAAGTACTCATATGTGAGTCATAAAAAGAACCAAATTGCAAAATAAAATAATCCAGACAAATTAGCAATCCAAAGAGGGAATTCAAATTTAACAACAAAAACTTGAATTTTTCTGTATATTATTTGAAATAATTCCATGTATTTTTCGAATTGGTTTGTTACAACTGCACCTTCATTGAATTTTTCTGTGAATTATTTGAATTAATTCCGTGTATTTTTTGAATTAATTCATTTCAACTGCACCTTGATTTAATTCATGAATTAATTCAAATAATTCAAATAATTCTGAATTAATCCAAAAAATTGAATTATTTAAATAATTCATGAATTATTCCAACCCTGGTGGCAGGAGACTACATAGGAAAGTAGGGCCAGAAAAACATTCACCGAGAGCTGTCTTCAACATCACGGTGCGGACTTATTGAACACTCTCCATATTTACCTACAAATCCGAAATCCTTTAGCTGAAGGCGGGCATTTATTTTATGGATATCGGTGAAACAGTGCGGAAGTTGGTGAACAAGAAAGAAATGGTTAAAAGATCTTTCAGCAGAAGATTTTGTGCAAAATCTAAGTCTCTCACATGCAGATTTTTGTACCTATTTCTGTTGTCTTTTAGAATTATTATTACCTTATGCTCTTCATCTGATAGCTGCCCGTCCTCAAGAACCGGGGCCGCAGATGACCAACGCTTGCTCGGATCAAGGTGATTCTGTTTGTCGACAGCATCAGGTTGCAAATTGTTTAGGGCAGGTTCACTTCCACGGCGCACTTGAAGTGGGTTAAAATGACCGGAATCATCTGGTGTTACCGTAACTTCAGCATTCAAATTGTCACCACTGCTTGTATATGGATCTGATTTAGAACTTCCACTGCTTCTGCCATAGGTGCTACGCTTTAAGGAATGCTGATAAATAAAAGAAAATAAAATCAGGAATGGGAAATGTTAAAGAAGGCCATAAGAGTAGGCCTGTTGCAGCAGGCAATAAGAGTGGGCCAAGAGTGAATTACTCAGACGGCGGAGAGATCATGACGGGGGTAACGCTAACTCCGAGCTGCGAGGTAAATTTTTGCCATCTGCTCCAATGTAAAAAAATTTACCTCGCAGCTCGGAGTTAGCGTTAACCCCGCATTGATCTCTCCGCTGAGAGAGGCCTAATTACCTGCAACAAGAAATAGGTACCCAAAATGCTCCATGGCCAATCACATGAAAACATCTCTCGTATTTCAGAACCTGATGATCAAGGCCATCCAAGGGAGCCGTTGCTTGCATGAGGGCCTCCAAAAATAAACCCTTAACTATTTTTCATCGACTGATGACGGCAATTGGGACTGCTCCTGATTTTTTTTTATAATCACCACTTTTTGCCCTGAGGTGGATGCAATGGAACAGAAGTTTATCCAGGAATTTCTATGTGGTCAGCACTAAAACAGAAAATTGGAAGGTAGTTTACCTACTTCAGTGAGTTTGCACTTTCCATTCCCAACCACAATGCCAAGAAAACACACTGGGATAAGTAAAAATTAGTCTGTGATTGCATAAACAAGAGTGCACGTAGCATTAAGGGGGGGGTGAACCTTCGACGCTAAAATGAAAACCACTCGAACCGATTTTGATGAAATTTTTTGGGCAAGTGTGGATCATGAAAAGATGGATCTCTGCCAAATTTGAGAGGAAAAACATAATTGGTTTTGCCACAGTGGTCATTTATGTATCCGGTCACGCTGAAGAATATACGCTCTACAACTTTTCATGGAATTTGTTGAAAATTTGCACCAAGGGGTAAAAAAGTGTGCTGAAAAAAGTTATGAAGCCAGATTTGTAATTTCTCCCTGTCATCTTCCATTTTTGAACCTTACGCAATACGAATTTCAAAAAGCGATAGCGCTTAGATGACACAGTGGCTATTCTTCAAGACAGGTACAAGATATCATAAATATGGCTTCACAAAAGTGACCGGTGCACTTTTTTACCCCTGTACACCAATTTTCAGCAAAATCCATTAAAAATGGCTCCCCTATATTCATTCGAAAAGCAAAAAACATCAAAGAATGCAAAGCGGAGAAAAATGCGATTTAAAACCACCATTATTTCAACATCGGTTGCATTAAAAACGTTCTGTAGATGCACCTTCTGTTTGCTCTTTCACTTTCCTGTCATAACCTACTTTTATATTATAGGCCTAGGTCTAATAAATAAACAGCCTTTGTTATAATCCTGTTCATTTCAAAGAAAACAAAGGAAAACGGAGATGAGAACATCAGTAATTTTGATTGTAAAACTGAAGAAGTTGATTACCGAAGAATATATTACTCTGCTCCAACCTATATAAATTCTAGAGGCATTCCTGCATCATGGTGAAAATTTGCACTAAGGGGTAAAAAAGCATACTGAAAAGCATTATGAAGCCAGATTTGCAATTCCTCGCACTCATCTTCCATTTTTTGAATCTTGCACAAGAAGAATTTCAAAATGAGGTGGCTCCCGAGTGACCCATTTGCGATAGGGGCCAAAAGCACGACCGATAGGTTTATCATAAATCTGACTTCATAAAAGTGACCAGGGCACTTTTTTACCCCTGTATATCAATTTTCAGCAAAATCCATTGATAAATGGCTTCTGTATATTCATTCGAAATGCAAAAAAACAGTTTGCGGATGAAACGTGGACGAAAACCATAGCCGCCTGCCTTCATTCAAAATGCTCCTGTGAAAAATCCTTTTGAGATAGAAGGAAATAGTTTAGAAATTCGAGAAAGCATGCTGATAAAAGTTATGAAGCCAGATTTGCTATTCCTCACACTCGTCTCCCATTTTTTTTTAATCTTGCGCAAGATGAATGTCAAAATGTGCAGTTCCCGAGTGACCCAGTTGCGATAGGAGTCTAATGCAATTCCGATACAAGATATCATAAATATGGCTTCATAAAAGTGACCAGGGCACTTTTTTACCCATGTATATCAATTTTCAGCCAAATCCATTGAAAAATGGCTTCCCTATTCATTCGAAATGCAAAAAGCAGTTTACGGATGAAGCATTGACGAGAACCATTGCCGTCTGCCTTCATTCAAAATGCTCCTGTGAAAAATCCTTTCGAGATAGAAGGGAATGGTTTGGAAATTCAGAAAGAGCATAGAACGGACAATAATGTGATGCAAAAAATGAAAAATGGAAAATTTTTCTAAATTTCATGTGTCGAAGGTTCACCCCCCCCTTAAGAAACAAAAATGCCAGCAAAGAAAGAACTCCACTAACTTCCGAGCGAATGTAAAATGCATCTGGGCTTTCAGTGCCAACTGAACTTGCACTGGTCCCATCACCAGCTACTGGACCACCTTCCTCCTCAAATATTGCCACCAACTGCTCTTTGTCGTCTGCGACATCGAGCAATCGGTCGTCGGGGTATAAAATCCCACCATCACCGAGAGACCGAAGGCTTTGGACGGAGATCCAGGACTCGGCATTCTGGTAAGGTGATGGAAAAAGAGAATGAGGATACTGCAGATGATCTTGCGAATTGCATGACCTTTTCTGTGCAAAATCTCTGAAACCCGAAATCCAACAACAGCACAATTTGTAACACAACAACCACAAATAATTGTAAATATGGCCAGTAAGTTTTGTGCAGAGGTTGAATCCCTACAGTGCAACACAAAAAATCAAACTCAGCATTCATGAGAAGTTTTGGATTTTTTGCAAAAAGGAATTTGTGAGAATGACCATTTTTTAATTAGGAAGCTCGATCAAGAGTAAAATCAATTTGGTTACGGTTGCCCTCTTCTTCAAACAACCATAAAGAACCAAAGTTACCCTTCAGACAATAATAGGCACGAAAAATAGATATTGACAACACATACAGAGATAGGTACCTATAGACATGTCAAAGCAACTGGAACTGGAAATTATTGTTACCCATGTGATGCCTAAATACACTGGAATCTGTGAAAATCCAAACAAAGGAATAAATAAATGCATGGTTCCACGGGCATAAAATCGAAAATCTCGCAACATTTTTGCACAGATGAGGACCTGCAAAACAAGTGGCTGGATAGCTGTGTTTTGATAGTAGCTTATTATCCTCTCGTTTCCTTGTGAGGAAAAATATGAAATTAGCGAATTAAAAAATAAAGATGCTTAAAACCAGGTAGGTTGAGAGGTGCATAAAGTAGCCATTTTTGTTTGGCTCGGACACAAACAGATGAGCTGGGCCAAAGTATGGAAATCCTTGGCGTACCTATACAAATACAAAATCTCAGAATTGGTGTCCTCAAAATACAGGCCTTTACCAAAAGAGAAAGTTTAAGGCACCAACACTTACCTTTCCAAGAGCTTTTTTGTATCTGAAAATTGACTTTTGGATCAATTCACGAACAAGAATATCCCCATTCCCACAGGGAACAATCACACGAGTATTGCCAAAAGATACAGTGACCTTCATATCAACTAAAAACACTAGACAAAAATGGAAAGTTAAGTTAAAGTTAGATGGCTACCTAGGTACCTAAGAAAGTTAAGATAGGTAACTATGCAGGGTGCGATTAAAAAACCTGACAAAATTTGCTTGACGCTTGACACTTGACGAACCGACTAAAACACCTGACGGCTGCTTGACACGAAGTTGCGAAGTCGGTAAAATGAAAATGAAATGGAAGCATTTGCCGCATGTTTTATGTCACTTTCTCTTGTTTGATAGGCACTCGGAAGCATTTCAATAATTATTACTTGAAGGGGCTTCATGAGATTTCCCCTTGCTCGATAGGCGTTTGATAAGCTTTTCGCCTGGCAATACAGGGGTTAGATGGCGGCATGACTTGCGTCAGCATACTTGACGGCATTGTCCTGCCGTCAAGGTTTGACCTGCCTAACGGCATTTTCCTCTCAATGACATGTACGCTTTGATGAAATTTTTACTTGCTTGACAGGCGCTTGACAGTGTCGCACCAATTGGGGTAAATTCAGTCTCAGTTATCGTTTGCCATTCTTACTCAATGCACTTCCCAGTCATCTACGTAGTCTTATGTTTACCGATTTGCCCACTTTTAAAAGAAAGTTGTTCGAATATCTCATAAATCTTGAAATTTCCATAATATTTGACACCTTTTTTAATTTCCTCACTAGACAACATTAAAAAATAAACCAGTACCAACCAAGGTCACTGCCTTCTTTTGTACACCTGGGTACCTAAGCCGTGTGCTCACCCAAGTTGGGCTGCCTGCCTGCATTCGATCATAAAAATGACATGTTGTCTTCCCGTGCCAGTCTCTTTTGGTCTGAGGCTTTGTGGGTGGGGGCTTGTGCTAACCCCGTTAATCCCCTCACTCTTCCCAGCCTCGGTTTTTTATGCCTGAACAAGGTTCACTTGCCCACATTTTTCTCCAACCATGCAAAAAGGACCTCATTTTTGTGTAGGTAGCTCTGCTCTTTTTTTCTGTTTTTTTTTTCTCACATGTAGGTATATTTACCATGTTCGTGCACAATCCATTGGGCCAATCCCAAATCTGCGTCAGCTTTTCTAATTTCTCTTCCCTTTTTCTGTTTCTTCCACAATGCACAAACATTAATTTTCAACTAGGGACTGTGTGAAACATTGAATAACTTGCCTGGTCATATTGCTTTGCACCGTTGTCATCACTTCTACGAGTACATTTTTGAAAACTCTTCAATGGTCTGCAACTGCCTTGCCTTTGATCAATGGTGTCATTTCTTCTCATCTGGCTTATTCTGTGATGACCTCATGTGAGTTGCTGTTTTTCTGTCGTCCTTGTTACGATTTTTTCTATTTGCATGTGCACTGAACACGAAATTTGTTAACTCGTTTGTGCATAACGTTACCTACGTATCTTGTTCAACGGGAAATAAAAACCAAAAACAGAATCAGAAATCAGACAGTGATTTGACGGTATTTTTGCTTGCTTGACAGGCGCTTGACGGCATGTTGCCTTGCTTGACGGGCGCTTAACAGAGGTTTCATGGCATTTTAGCTTGCTCGACAGGCGCTTGATGGCATTTTGCCTTGCTTGACAGGTGCGTGACGGCAGTGCCTTGCTTGACGGGTTTGACAGAGGTTTTACAGAATTTTGACTTGCTTGACAGGCACTTGACCACACTTTGCCTTGCTTGACAGGCACCTGACCGCACTTTGCCTTGCTTGACAGGGGTTTGATGGTATCTTCCCTTGCTTGACAGGCGCTTGACGGTGGTTTGACATCATTCTCGTTTGCTTGACAGGGGTTAGACGGTATTTTCTCTTGCTTTGTAGGTATGCTCTTGACGGTGGTTTGACATGATTTTCGCTTGCTTGACGGGCGCTTGACAGTGGTTTGATGCCATTTTCGCTAGCTTGACAGGTGCTTGATGGCATATTTTGCCTCTTGACAGGCACTTGATGGCATTAGCTATGCCTTGCTTGACAGGCGCTTGATGGTGGTTTGACATCATTTTCGCTTGTTTGACAGGCGCATTTGCATTGACAAGCAGGCGGCATTTTCCCTTGCTTGACAGGTGCTTAACAGCATTTTCGGTTGCTTTGCAGGCACATGATGCCATTTTCGCTTGCATGACAGGTGTTTGATGGCATTTTCCCTTGCGCTTGATTGTGTTTCAACATCATTTTCACTTGCTGATAGATGCTTGACAGCATTTTCCCTTGCTTGATGGCAGTTTGACGGCATTTTCTGTTGCTTTACAGGCACGAGGTAGATGCAATTTTCGCTTGCTTGACAGTGGTTTGACATCATTTTCACCTGCTTGACAGGCACTTGATAGGTAGTGGTTTTACGACATTTTCGCTTGCTTGACAGTCGCTTGACATCAATTTGCCTTGCTTGCCACAACGTCAGGCGGATGAGCGTCCCAATGGTTATGTTAATTATTACAACTTCCGAAGCCAGGCACTGTGCTGAAAAAAGACGACTCCCAAATTCATCATTTTGAAGACTGCAATACATCATCATTTTGAATAGGTACCTGCATTTTCAAACAAAACATTCCTCATCACTTGTCACCTGAGAGACACTCAAAACCTTCAGCATTTTATGATGCTAAGGTATATATTGTTCTGCTTCTCAATAACCTGCTCAAAAATTTTGGTTGGGGTAGGTGGACATGTGACCGAATTCAAATACTTTTCTGCTTGTTTTTTTTTTCGCTGTGTTTCAAGTGGGTAAATTTGGAATTTCAATTTGGTAAATTCAAAGCAGGCAGACGTCCGAATCCGAGATGCGGTGGAAGACAAGTCTTTGGAAATGTCTCTTTGCCCAATGAACTGCAAACAGCCGTCCACAAGTCTCGCAGATGATCCGCAGGTCACACTGCGGCTGAGCTCAAGTTGACAAACACGCCGCAACACTCAGCTGTGCGCATGAAGTTTCAAGGGCACGAACGGCGTTTCGGGTTTTGTGGGGGGAGCTTTTCTTTGTGAAGTGTGAAGGTTCCGGGCGCAGCCACAAGATGAGTGGTATGGGAGCGGAACGCAACGACGTTTCAAGGTGTTGAGCGCCACAAGTGAGCGGAAAACGCTCCTGAAAATTTTGTCCCAAAGAATAATGACGGATCCAGCATTTCGCGATGGAGTAGCGCCAAGTCGCCGTACTGAATTCCACTAATGTTCAGACAACGACTTTCTTTTTCAACATCTCAAACGACGTGCTCAGTTCAGAACCCTAGGGAGGTTCTACAACAGTTGCCAGCCGCCAAAGTCGAACAAATTTCGAAATTTGGGGGATCTTTCCGATGCAAAATGGTGATTAGTTTCCGGATAAGAGGGACGGGCATCCGCATTTGCTATTCAAGAGAACTGCACCGCCATTATATGAGCAGCCTGTTCCATGAAGTGAGGTCAAAAACTTGCCGTGGCAATTTTTCCTGTTGTTCATTCGCAAAACAAATGAACAACGAACTCGACCAAGACAGGATACAACGCGCACCTTCCAGCGGCGCGGCTGGATGCCTCAACTTTACACGCAGCGCCGAAACACGATTGCGGCCGAAGGCCACAGTGGGGCGACAAGACAAGACAAGACGTAAGGTATGATGCCTTCTTGTCGGCAAAAACCCACAACCTAAAATTTACTCTCGACTAAGACAAAACAATTGAAAAAAAAAACATCTTTCACTCGCTCACAAAACCCCAGCGCAACACAAAATTGCATACCCAGTACCCACATTGAAATGGCGAAGACATGAAAACCTGTCGTCTGTCGAACAGAGTGAAATCCAGAGACCGTCCAACAGAGACTGACAGTTTCTCAGTTTGGGAGGTGAACTTTTGATTTCAGAAGTACTCAAGTTCCCCGAGCCGAGAGATGGCCACGACGCCTGGGTTTGAATAAAAATAATTCAAACGAGTCTCGAACACACGACCTTGCGATTGGCATGCAGAGCTCTGCGCCACTGAGCCACGAGCACATTTCAATTTTTGTGAACAGAAATGCCTCTTTGAAGTGATTCAAGACTTTTCTGTGCAGACATTTGCGCAGACGTTTCTGCGCCGACGATTTCAAATTGTTTTCATTCACGTCTGTCAATTTGGCTGGCCTTGAATTCAAAATTGACATTTTTGAACACTGATTTCTGCTGCATTTTTGCCGATCTTTTACCAAATTTTGCCGTCAGATATCATTCCGTTTGGTTGATAGTCATGGTTCTCCTTCGCCCACAAGACAGGGTCCTTCTAAAACGCGGAAATCGCGGAATTTGCGGACCGAGGCTGCAGTGCGAATCTGAACCCCGAAACCTCCAAACCAAACCACCCTCAGTCTAAACTAACCCAACCTAACCTCACCCAACCCAAAAAACCTAACTCAACCCAACCATATAGTATCCATATAGTATACCCTCATACATATACCCTCGAGTATCCATATAGGTATAGGTAGAGGTATCAGACGCTGCTTTCAGCAGGTTATTTTGCCACGAGGCAATCGTCAATGGAGAACAGCAAGTTCTCACATATGACAGCAAATGTCATCATACCTGGGAAGGGGAAGGGAGGGAAGGGAAGGACACGCGACCGTCGGCTGCAATATTCGTAAGGATAGGAAAGGGTAAGTAAAGGAAGGAGGGGTGAGGAGGGCAGATATAGGACATATCATCGGAATGTGGACGGGGCCTAGTCATATAGCATTCAATACAGGCACACAACAGTCATACACACGCGACCCAAACAAGACCTCCCCTACCATCAGCATCAAGCCTGCAGCATTAACCAGCACACACGCACACCATACAACATACCCATTCGCAATCTCAAATGAAAATATGCAAAAAAGCGAATAAAAGTTAGACATAGGTAGGTGAGAGAAAAGGAAGAAGGTAGGGAAATGACAAAATGAAGAAACAAAGCCAACAACATGAGATTAGATAGAAGAAAAAGAAGTAGGGTCAACCGGGGTAAGTGTGAATTTGGGGTAACTGTGAAAATGTGAGATTGCTGGACTGTTTTTGAAATGAATACCATTTTACCTATTGCACTGAATTTTTGTTAAGATAACGCAGATTTGAAAGACGTTTGGGCTGATTTGCAATAAAACTACTGCTTAAAATCAGAAATCTGCTGAATTGGAATTTTAATTTGATGGCGTCAAGTTTTTTTAAAGCCTGAAAACTTTTCACACTTCCCCCATGACCACTGCTATGCTTGCATAATGTTGCGAGTCAAAGGTTTCACAATTCCCCCGATCACATTCACAGTTACCCCGTTCAGGGTTATTGTGAAAATATCTGGAATTGAAAATGAAAACAGCTCCAGCAAAAATAATATCTCCAATAAAGCCAGTTAATGTGACATCTCAAGTTACATTACACTATAATGAAGCCATAGAAGCATCAAACCATTGAAGGGAGTCTTGCACATTTTCTTGAGATGGCTTTACACAGGGCAACCCTCAAAATATTTTCACACTTACCCCGGTTGACCTTAGAAGATAACACAGTTTGACCCACATAGGTTCCTAGGTAGTCTTTCCGGAGCACTACATCGGGGGAATGGGTTCGCCTTGCGTCAGTCGCGCGGCGATAGCGCTGTCTGACAACTGCCGGTTAACTAGCGCAGGGAGTCACGGAAGCACCAGCGGCGTTCGCCAGCAGTACGCACACTCCCTCTTCCCAGCTGCGTGAAAAAGGTTTGCACTGACCACGCAGAGGGGGGCCACCAACATGGGCCGCCGACTCCTAGCAGGTTCCCGGCTTAGGTCTGGGCATGAGTCACTGACCCGTTCCCTGACCTCATCTTTATCAACCCCTCGTAATGCACCGGATCGAATCGGAGATAAGAGTAGTTTTCACTACGAATGCCAGAGAAAATAACAGCTTTGCATCCTCACAGCTGAAGTGGCTTGTCTCAGGGCCGAAATCTGCAACCTAAAGGCAGAGATGCTGGAGTTGCGCAGACCAGGGTCACCACAACCACCACCACCACCCTGCCCACTTGAAGCTGATGTCTCCATTCTTAAAGCGCAGGTGTTGGAGCTGATCAAAATCACCATCAAAATCACCATCACCACCTCCTTCCTCACTTGCTGTTGGTTTGCCTGCAGAGAGTTCAGCTGGAAGCAAACCTGTGAGATCTGGTCCTGCCCTTAATATCCGAAAAAACAACTCTTT
>JASGXE010018514.1:0-10467 GCA_030068105.1 Sinentomon sp. SZTP_YWyxl
CAAAGGCCAAAGCCATCTAAAAAGAATAGGTTCACAAATGCCAGCGGGGCGGCAATTTTCAAGATTAAAAAAAAAAGAAAAAAAAATCACAAATAACAAACAGTAAAACAGTGGGTTGGAAACTTCGAGATGTGTTTGACACAAAAATATCACCCTTTACCGGGAATTTCGACGATTTTGTCTCCATGGTGCGAGTTAAGTCGACGTTTCAGGCGCGTCCGTTATCAAGACGAGACTCAGTTAGTCTCGTCTTACGACTCACTTTGTCTCGTCTTGATAACTGACGCGTGATGCCCCCGAAACGTCGACTCAACTCACACCATGGAGATAAAATCGTCGAAATTCCCGGTAATGGTGATATATCAGTGAAAAATAAAAAAATCAGGTTTTTTTTTTCAAGATTTCAATGTCCATTAATCAAGGGTTCTTTCAGGGTTTGCCTGCAAAAACTGGGTGCAGGGGTCATATTGTGCACCCACAAAATTTCACAAATTTCCACTGCATCCCATAGGAATCCTCAGATGTTGCGGTTTCGATGCTCATATCTTCTTATGCAAGTTGGCATCTCACTTTGTCTCTTCATCTCTTGGTTTCAAAAAGGCTATGCGAGCCAGGGTGCTCTGTAACCTGGAAATCCTTGGAAAGTCTGTGAATTTTGGCCAGAACGGGAAGCATCATGGAATGGAATTGACTGAGCATTTGAGACTGAAATGCAAAAGTTGGGGAAGTCTCATAGTTGCACCCGGAAACAAAGCCTGTGAAGCAAATCTTTGAACAAGAAAAGGTTTTTTGAATTCGCCTGCTATCGAATCGATCAATAATACTGTCAACAAATTGAAATATATAATAAATTCATGCACAAAACAAGCCAAAATTTTAATAGGAATATCCAACCACCAAAATTGCAACGAAAAGAGATTGTTGAAAAGTGAGGCCACATCATGCCATTGTTCAGCAACGCTGGCCCTTTGGTAGAGGGTCCAGCACAAATCATCAAATTTTATGGAAAAATGGGTAGTCACGAAAACAATAATGTACCCATGCCTCTAATGTTGGTTTACGCGAAATCAAACAATGTCTGGCACCACGATCCGTTTTACAAACATTCAACAAACCAACAATGTATGTCCACATTGATGGGTACATTATTGTTTCTGTGAATGTACATAGGAGAAATTTTAAAGTTCTGGAGAATGCAGGGGTCATCCAATTTCAACAGCACTTGGTACGACTTCACGCCTTTCACGGATATCATGTTTTGCTGCTCATGCTGCCACCGATTATAAATGGCACCCGAGTTGGTGAATCAATGAACGAGTACCACGAACGGGAAACGTAGTAAACAATAAAGTAACAAACGGGCTGCCAACCGTTCGTAAATAACTTGTGAAGGGCGACGTTTCACTCCAGCCAAAGTCAAGCCAAATTCAAACACATCACTAGGCGTGGTCACTGTTGCTGTGACTGTTTCACCCCGACATTGGCGGGGGCGAAACTTCGCCATTCACAAGTTATTTACGAACGGTTAGCGGCCTGTTTGTTACTTTATTGTTCACTGAGTTGGTGAACTTCTATCCTAGTGGTGCAGAAGGGAAACTGGGAGCAGGGGAGTTGTTCGCGGCTTCCAAACCTGGCTGAAAGACACATAGGACACAAGTTTCATTTTTTACTGAAACTTGGTTGAAATAGTCGGCATGGTGAATAATTGTCACAATGATTGAACGGCCAGTCTGAATAATGGCATCAAACATGACAAAAGTCACAAGTTGTGAACAGTGGAAGCTTGGATTACGTATGGCAATAATGTGTTCCCATCCGAGTGATTTCAATGAGTTCACCCCCCAGAAGGCAAATCGAGCCTGCATTTTCGTATGCATGGCACGTCCATTATCAAGGCGAAACTCTCGATAAGGCGATGAACTCTGGAAGAAACAATTCGGCAGGGGACCTCAAGTGACAGAAGTCAGCAGTGAAACTTTGCACTGACCTGTGCAATGCAGTGTTTGGAATGAGCGAGAACTCTGTGTGTATTTCAGATTCCAAGGTAAACTAACTGCAATGGCAAAGCTAGCTACGGTCGTAGAAAACATAAAAAATAAATAACCAAAATGGGAAATTATGTTCGGAACAAACAACGACTCTGAAACGAAATCGACGATCAAAAATAAGTTAACACCCGTGCACTGTGATCGAATATAACACCCCGCTTGAATGAGAGAAGGAAAAATGAAAAATCTTGTCTTATCTAATTATAGGCTTCAAAAATAGATCATTAATTAGTTATGGGCTACTATTTTGTCTTCTTCTTGGTCACTTCCACAACTTCGCTGGGCTCGGACGGGTGGTCCTCATACCTGCGAGAAAAAAGGAGAAGGTAAGAGGAAAAGAATGATGCTGTTATTGCTGGGATCGGCATACGACCGCTTCGGCTGTCCGCATATTATTTGATTTCTCTGTCAGGGTTCTCAGGTGAGGCGATCCTTGGAACCTGTGAAAACAGCTTGGATTAGGTACCAAGAAATATGGACCTGGAAAACATGACTTTTATGATTAAACACCTCAATTTGACAATAATTGTGAAGAAAAGAGTGCCCTATCCCAGAACACACAGCAAAATGATAAAATGGTTCAATTAACTTTTGATATGGAAGGGTACCTGGTATAGAAAATGTAGTTTTTCGTTTTCTGAACAAGGGAATTGAGCGAACCGGTAACAAATGATGTTAAAAGGTACTCTTTTTTTGGCCTACCTTGTTCTTTCTGTTATGTTTTCATTTATTAATTGTTTGGCAAATCCCTTGAAGAACTTTAACCGGTGCAACCTTATCCTGCAAACCTTGTTCGATAGCTCTGCTTCCCAAAACCTTTCTGAAGGATTTCAGTTTCTCAAACCCCCTGCCAGGAGCTCAATACCTTGGGATCCTGCTGGGGTGCCATCAATTTTTTTGGGATGCCACCAAAGAGCCCAATTTTGTGGCTTACACACACTTTCTGTCACTTAAAGCCTTGAAAAACCTCGACAAAAAACCTTGAAAATGGTTTTTCCAAAATTTTGAGAAGGCCTTGTTGCGACACTGTCAAATGCCCCCAAGACGTTTTGGCGGTGACTTCAAGCCGATTTTGGCATAATTTGGCCTTAATCAACCCAGTAGAATGGCTGGAATCATCCAACAAAACCGACTTCTGCAAATGTGGATGATTTCTTTATTCATTAATTTTGAGAACCAATTTTCCAAAAATTTTGAAGCAAAAAGATGTGTTGATAAATTATGACTGGCTCAGAATTTTTTCCGTTTGGCTGTAGTGTAGTGAAGAGCTCTTTTCATTGAGCTTCTGCAACCTGCCCGTCCGCTTTCTGGACCAGCACCCAAGTGTTGTTTTGCATCTGCATTGACATGATTTTGCACATGGGACCTCCATATAGTCCCATAAAAGGAGAAGAAAAGTCGTGCCACAATGACCTCTCTTTTGCTGTCTGGTCCGAACTCACAATACAAAAAAAAAAAAAAAAATCGGTCGCGGCCAGGGATTGAACCTGGACCCTTTGAATCATGAAACAGTTACGTAACCACCAGTCTACAGTGACGAGACAAGACCACATGCAAAAACGACCATTCCGCAGCCCAGATTGAAATAATAACCCAATTTAAAGTGGCTTTGATCCCACTACAGGCCTTGTTTCTCCTCAAGGATTTTGCCTTCCCCCTACAGAGAAGAAAACAGAATCAAATTGTGCCTGGTGACACGATCCGTTTCACAAACACCATCAGTAATTACCTGGTTTAAGGCCATTTTAGGATCGATGTCAAGAGTTACTGACGACATTTCGACCCCTGGGCTGGGGTCTTTTTCAAGTCCGATGATGCGATATGATCGGACTTGAAAAAGAGCCCAGCCCAGGGGGTCGAAACGTAGTCAGTAACTCTTGAGATCGGTCATAAAATGGCCTTAAAGCAGGTAATTTTTTTTCAGTATAAACAGAGAATAAAGGTAGAAAGATGGGTATGGCTCCCGCTGTCGGGAAGCCAGGTCGGTCAACTGATGGGAGCATGGCATAGTACTTACTTGAACAGTGCTGGCAGATCTCCTTTCAGAAGTGCCAATCCCAACGGAGTGCCAATGCAGGCTGGAACTAGGTAGAGGAGAGCTGGTTGCGCATGTTTGAACACGTGCATGACAAATATTGTCGCTAACAGGCCGAGGAAGTAGGCGAGAAACGTCGCATAGAAGTACGTCTTGGAGCTTCGGTTCAAGCTGGAAGGAAGAGGATTAGAAAATTCAAAATGGGGGAAGATGAATCTTCGCTGAAACAGATTCTTGCAAAAACGATCGCATAATCAGGGAAAATTTTGTTTCAATAAAAAAATTTCAAAAAAATGCAAAAATTTTGTTTCCATAATTTTGCTTCATGAGAACAAAATTCCCCGACTTTTCCAGAATTTCCCGTTTCCCCCGACTTTCCTGTTTTCATGTCTTGAGAATGATGTCATGTCAACAATAGACAGTGCAACTGCTGGTAAATATTCCATAATATCCCTATTACGTTAACGAAGTAGTTCATCAGGTAAGGGGACTGTCCCCCAGAAGCTGAATTTTTTAAATTTTCTGTCAATTTGGGGCAGAAATTGGTGTTTGTTAGAAAGATGCTCAAGATTCATCAAGAATCTTATTTTCTTGAAAATTCACTGACTTCCCAATTTTTTAAAAAATTCCCTGACTTTTCTGGAAAAAGAAAATTCCCAGACTTTTCCCCAAATTTTTGGAAATTCTCTGACTTTTCCAGAAAAAGGAAACTCCCTGACATTTCCATTTTTTGGAAATTCCCTGACTGCCAGAAAATGAAAATTCCCTGACCTTTCCCATTTAATTTGAAAATTCCCTGGCTCTTCCAGAAAAAAAATTCCCTGACTTTTCCAATTTTTGGAAATTCCTCAAATTTTCCCGAAAAAAAAGAAAATTCCCTGACGTTTCCTGGTTTTCCAGATCGCGGACACCCAGATGATGGAAAAAAACCATTGCCACCAGTGCTCCGCATTTCCCTTGCTCCAGTGGCAGAAAAACTGTCAATCAACAGCCAGATGGGGTGCTGTTCCACAACCTTTCGCAACAAGGTGTGGTTTATGGTTATGTGTGTTCCAAGCAGAACCCAACGCTGGTTCCCAGAATGCTGTTTCAACCTCCAACTGCAGTCGAAAGATAACTGTCAAAGCAAGCTAGCTTGCCCGGTCAGAGTGAACAAAATTTGTTTTATCACTGCCCAAATTGTATCCAGAAAATATCTTGATTTCAGAAACTGTAAGTAAAAATAAAAACATTTTTCAAGATTCGATTCAATAAATGTTATTCAATGTAATCCTGCTGGCTTACCTCAAGTCAAACCGCAGCAGAAGTGCAATGAAAATACCCGGAACGACAATATCTCCAAGGCCAAGAATTGCAAAATTATTTGCCTCAAGACCTTTCTCGAGCAAATCTTGCGGAAACACCACTGGAATAAAGGAAAACAAAAATAGAACACATTTCACACTGCACAAGATACGGGAACGGGGCTTTAATTTTACCACAAATAACACCATGTTGGGGGCCTTTGTAAGCCACAGGGTGATAAGATGGCACTCGTGAGCTGACTCATTCATTCTGAAAACATTTCGTGTCTCGATAAAATTCGTTTGGGGAATTGTTACACCATTGACAAATCAAATTCCAACATTTCAAAGTTGATTTTGACTTTCAGAATTCAGCCTGAACATGACCCAATGAAATGAAGTCACTCAAACCAAATTTTCCAAGCCTTTTCCACCCAAGGAGCTTGGGTTTCAACCCGGTTTCCCCAAGTTTGGGTTTTCCGAAACCCCCATTTTTTTCAAAGGAGGTTTTTTCCCCATCCTTCTTTTCTAAAATCTTGAAACCCCAACTCCAAATTCCCTTAATTTTTAAATTTGGTGCAAAAGGGGGAAAAAAATTGTAAAAAAAATCATAAGTTTTTAACCAGGCAATAACCAAATTAATTTGGGACCACTTCCTCCGTTATGAAAAACTTGGCCCAGTTGGAAAACGCAAGGAATTTTTGAAAGGAAGATTTTTTAACCTCCTTTAAACTTTTGGAAATTTTGAAAAAAGGGAAGAAGAAAGGGAAGGAAATTCTTAAACATGAACCATAAAGGCAAAAATTCCATTTAAAACCTAATTAAAAAATTTAAATTTAAATTAAAAAGTTTTCCACAATAAAAAACCCTTTCCTGGCATTTAAAAGAGAGGGAAGCTTAATTTTCCTTTTAGGAGTTTTCCTGAATTCCACAACCCCCATCGGAAACAATTACCCCAAAAACTCGGGCAAGAGATTTCTGTGTCCGATTCTATTGTGGTAGAAAAACGTTCCCAGAAAATGTGGCAACACAAAAACTTAGGCAAAACATGACCAGGCCCCAAAAATGAGTCAGACAATTACGGCGGTGTCTATGTCGGTGGTCACTTACATTTGATTGGCGCTTCAAATGACTTGGCAACAGTAACCATGACATTGGTACCAAAGACCCAGAATATGTCGTAAATGAAGAGGCCACCCAACAAAATGCAACCCGTTATGATGTTGTTGAGATGGAATAGCTCAACGCCGTTGATGGCAAATGCAACTCCGAGCAGATTGTTGGCAATCCAATGCTGACGGGAAGAGGAAAAAAAAAAGAAAAGAAATAAAGGATTGGAGGCAGAGTGCACTGATAAATGATAAAAAATGCATGTACTTTTAAATGGTGTTTCTTCAACAAACATTGCAAGCTTCGCGAATACTCCTATGTAGAGCGGCGGCAGAATTTCTGTACCCTTACATGTGTATAACTGATGCTTCTGAAACTTTTTTCTTTCTTTCTTTCTATCCTTATGCAGACGCTAGAAATTAAAGCACCAGATTTCAACAGATCGTTTTAGAGGTGATTTTGGGCAGATTTTCTTTTCCCTTTGAAATTTGGCAGGTCCACCTGATTTACGCCCACCTTCATCAGATGCCACACCTTATTTACACACTCACCTTCTTCAATAGGCACCACATCTTTTTTACGCCCACCTACTTCATTAGACACCACAACTAATTTACACTCACCTTCATTTGATGCACAAACCTTATTGACACTCACTTTCTTCAATAGATACCACACCGAATTTATGCTCACCTTCTTCATAAGGTACCACACCTGATTTACACTCACCTTCTTCATTAGGTACCACACCCCGATAAAGGTGCAGACAATGAGAACAACAACATCGTAGGAAGTAAACTGGTAGTTTATCAAATCTTCCGACTCTGTCTGTTCTGCCGTGGAGCGATTATCCTTCGACGTAGACACCGTTGATGGTGTTGAGCTAGCACCGTCGTTGTTCTGCTTCGACTGAGCACTTTGTGTCTGCTGGGAGAATCGGAGATGGTAGGGTATGTTCGGAAACGATGATGGAATCAGGGGTGTTATGACCGGACTGGAAGATAGGAAGAAAGGGTAAAAAAATTAAATTTCTCCGGACAACAATGTTTGCAAAAAAGAACACGAAATACACTGTCCACTGATCAAAGTTCATTTTGTTTCAAGTTTCAATCTGTGCTTTTTGTGCATTTTTAGCAAAAAAGAATGATGGTATGGTTGATCAAATTTTCCAGAAATGGCAACTTCGTTTCTGTCTGTCCCCCTCACACTTCATCATTGCCACATGAGAGGGAGCCCGATGGTGGTGGCAATGCTGTTTTTTACATTTTTATTAGTTTTTTGCCTTGAATAAAGATTTTTTTAGAACCATTCCAAGGAAAAACAGCAACAAAAACTCATCAACATCAACAGTCAACATGCAGCTTACTTTCGACAAGTTTAGTTTCGGGACCATTCCAAGGAAAAACAGCAACAAAAACTCATCAACATCAACAGTCAACATGCAGCTTACTTTCGACAAGTTTAGTTTCGGGACCATTCCAAGGAAAAACAGCAACAAAAAAAACTCATCAACATCAACAGTCAACATGCAGCTTACTTTCGACAAGTTTAGTTTCGGGACCATTCCAAGGAAAAACAGCAACAAAAACTCATCAACATCAACAGTCAACATGCAGCTTACTTTCGACAAGTTTAGTTTCGGGACCATTCCAAGGAAAAACAGCAACAAAAACTCATCAACATCAACAGTCAACATGCAGCTTACTTTCGACAAGTTTAGTTTCGGGAAACAAATTATATCAATCCAGATCAATGATTCCGAGAGTCTTGATGAGGTTTCTCCTTTCAACCTTTTGTCTTTACTGTTCCATGTTTGTCTAACTGACTCTGTTTCACTTTTCCTAATTTGTTCTTATTCTGAATTGTATTAATAGGGGGGTCTGTTACGGTTGCTTCGTAGCAACTCTGACCCTCCTGGTGATTTCATATTGCAGTTCATCATTATGTATTTTCAATGAATGACAATAAATAATAGTGTTAGTAATAGTATTAATAACTTCAACATACCGTGGGGTGATCCAGTGTGGATTATCGCTCATCCGGGGTTGTGGAGTAAATTTTTTTCATTGAAGTCAATGGCGAAAAATAACTTCGCGACCTCGGATTAGCGTTAATACACACTGGATCACCTCACGGATAGTCGTATATGCATTGACTTCACACCAACAGATATGTTATCTGCTAACTCAGTTCAGTTTGACTGATGATGTGGGCAAGGTGGCCCAGAAAATCGATTTCAAAATAATTAGGTCGTTCATTTTTTTCTGTGTTTACAGTACCTAACATGGTCAGTCACAACCTATCAACTACCCGCAGTTGTTAACAATCTGCAGTGGCTGACAGCAAGGAAAGGATACATCAAAACAGACATTCCGAACCTGAGGATGTGAGACAAAGCCAATATTCCAAGGAAGAAGAAGTAAACGGTCAACAACAAATTGATGTAGTCCTTGGAAAAGATCTGAAAAAAGCAAACAAATAAAAACAGAGCACCATGTAGTTGAGAGTGGAAACAAACTTGGATGGTTGTTTACCAAAACCTCTTCCAGACCAGAGCACCACTTTTCTATTGGTGCTCAAATGGATGCACTACACAAACCATTACACGTACAGGTTGTTTCAAAATTAACTAAACAATTTGTGTTTTCTCTAATTTCCGGGAATAAATGGTTCGATATAGCATCCATTGCATTGTATACAATTCTCTGGGCTTGTGACAAGTTAATGAAAGTTCGGTGCAGCATGGCTTGATCCATTAGGGCCACATCCATTGTGATTAGTTGGTGCAACCAGTTGGGGTCGCAAGGTGGTGTTGGGTGAACTTTTGGAATTTTGTTCTGTCCCACAGGAATAACTCACACGGAGTAGATCTAGAGACCTCAGTGCCTACTCGATGAAATCCAGTCTCCCAACCCAGCGGTGAAGAAAATCTTGGCCAAACCAATCAACTGTGAGAAGAGACGGTGTGCCAACCTGCATAAACCAAATTCGTCCTAAACAGCTTTGCGGCAATAGCTCAGGCATCATGAAATTTTGCAAAATGTGCAGGAACTTGGCCTGATTTGCAGTTGGCCAGACATTGTACCCCAATTTTTTTCGACAAGCCAACTGTAAATTCAGCGAATAACTTGCACAGATTTTAACGATGCCTCTCGCCGCAAATCTGCTTGGACGAATTTGGTTTATGCTGGACGGCTCGCCGCATCTTTTCACAGTTAATGAGCAGCAATTACTTGACTTGAGTTTTTAGCCGCATGATTGGGAAACGTGGTTACATAGAGTAGGCACCGAGGTCTCCAGATTTACCCCGCGTGACTTGTTCCCGTGGGGCATAACAATCCCAAAAGTTTACAATCCCAACAAATCCCAAAAGTTTTCCCAACACGACCTTCCGACCACAACTGGTTGCACCAACCAATCACAGCGGATGTGGCTGCAATGGATCAAGTCATGCTGCACTGAACTTTCATCAACTTGTCACAAGCCCAGAGAACTGTATGCACGGCAATGGATGCTATATCGAACCGTTTATACCAGGAAGTAGGAGAAAACACAAAGTGTATAGTTAATTTTGAAACACCTTGTACATAATGACCAGATTCCAGACAACAGAGACCAGAGATGCAACAGATGTGTTGTCATGAGTTCAGAAAAAAACATCTTTTTTTTAAAATCTCGCAAATTGCTTCAAATGGTGATGCGGAATTTATGCCAAACTTCTGGCGAAAAGTTAAAAATGGAATTTCTGGAAGACGTCTTGCAAAACAAACATTGCAAAGCCCAATTTTTTGTGGTCTTTCTGATAAAGGGGTCATCGAGGGATCGTTTGAGAAAGTGAGAAGTCTAACTCGATAAATATTGTTGCGTAAAGTGTCCCACAAGAACATTTCTAATCGGAACATCTGAACGAACCTGGAAAAACAAATATAAACCGAAGAGAGCAACACTAGCGATGATCGGAAACATTGCGGCATCTTTCCGTGAATGGTAT
>JASGXE010018515.1:0-10993 GCA_030068105.1 Sinentomon sp. SZTP_YWyxl
CGGGGTTTCACCGAGCCGTGCAGCCCTGCCGAGAGGCTAACTTTCCTGCGCTGTGATCGGTCAGGCTTTCACCGATGCAGTGCAGACCTGCGGAAAGGCTAACTTTCCTGCGCTGTGATTGGTCGGGCTTTCACCGATGCAGTGCAGACCTGCGAAGAGGCGCATGCCACCGCGGCCGGGCGGGGTAGGGGTCAAGCGCGGTAGAGGAATCGCGGATGCGGACGGGGATTTCCCCAGACAGCTGTTGCAACGGGCACATGTCGAGACATGTTTTTACCAGGATCTCAGTGTCCGACTTCGCAGCTGGATGGGTAGCGGAGAACCTCTTGAGCGGATCGGTTCTTCGGACCTCGTTGATGAGTCATCAACCCGGATGTGCACCCGGATGTCCAAGGTCATGACCCGGATGTTCAAGGTCATTGACCCGGATGTGAACCCGGATGTCAACCCGGATGTGAACCCGGATGTGACCCGGATGTGAACCCGGATGTGACCCGGATGTGACCCGGATGTGAACCCGGATGTGAACCCGGATGTTCAAGGTCATTGACCCGGATGTTCAAGGTCATTGACCCGGATGTTCACGGTCATGACCCGGATGCGGTTGCTCGCCGAGGTGCCTCACGCACGTCCATGGGGATGACGTCACTAATCCCTTTTGATTGACAGGTGACGTCACTAATCCCTTTGTAATCCCTTTCTAATCCATTTTGATTGACAGGTGACGTCACTAATCCCTTTCTAATTCGTTTTGATTGACAGGTGACGTCACTAATCCCTTTCTAATCCCTTTTGATTGACAGTTGCTATCCCCCCCATTCTATTTTTGAAGCACATGTTTCTTTTTTATATTTCCACAATTTTGCGGTAAAACAAGAAGCTTTCATGCAATTTCAAATGAATTCTTGGTCTTACCCATTCATTTTTGACCATTCACTAATTTTGCCGCAAAAACAATGTCGACGAAAATACGGAAGTGCACAGATATACATATGTTGCAAGTCCAATGAAAGAAGGAAAATTCCTGATGGTTAAAGACGCAATTTCCGAGGTAATATTAATTTTTTGTCAGCCATCCGATGCAAGAGAGCAAGTCCTTGGACTTGCGACTGGCGTTGGTGATTTTTCGGGCACATTTCTGGGATTAAGCCTAAACTGCGATAGTAACAGCAAACTGAAATCGAAAAATTAAAAAAAAAAAAGAAACTCTCTGAAGTCTGACTCCGCTGGGACAAATTTTTGACACAGGAACCCGCCAGTTGTTATTTCATGTCAAGTGAGTTGGGAAAACTGTTCTGGTCGACTTGCGAAAGGAAATCGAAATGTGTCAAAAAAGTTGTCTAAATGTCTCACTGGTGGGACAGAATTTTTGACACACTTTACCGCGTCTTACATGTCAAGTGAGTTGGAAAAGTGTGTCACTGGTGGGACAAAAATTGTGTTATTACATGTCACCTGACAGTTTTTTCTTTCTGTGAGGGACGAATGAGCTTTTTTGGATTTGATTGCTGGCAATAGCGTAAGAATGTGCAGACCATTACAAGTCACTTACGAATTTGATTTCAAACATTAAATTTAGTATTTTGAGCATTTGGAGAAGTAGCCGAAATGATAGACACCGTAATGAACCAAAATACACCGTTCCCAAAGCAAATATGAGCGTATGTGCGAACAACTGCGCGTGCTGAAAAATATGTTATAGTTGCCCAATAATCTGTAACATTTCTCGCGCAGACGACTCGAATTGATGAGCGTGGTGGAAACGTTAAATACGCCACCTTTTCTTATAATTTTTCCCCCCACGAATTGCAGCACTCGTTCCCGAATGTTAGCTCTTGATCCGACATCAATCAACAAGAGCAGAACTTTTCACGAACGTGAACTTGCGCAACTCCTGATAAGATCGTAACCAGCGGCCGTTCTTAACAAAATGGAAACACTGAAATTCCATGCCATGGACTACATTGCGTTTATTGGTGTGCTTGTCATCTCCATGGCAATCGGTTTTTACCACGCATTCTATCGAAAACAAATGACGTCAGAATTTTTAGCAGGAGGAAGAAAAATGCCGACCTTGGCGATTGGCCTGTCAATGATGGCTTCATACGTGTCAGCGATTGTCATTGTAGGTAAGTATCAAGAAATGTTTTTGCCCTGACACTTCATTATTTCTTATTCTAACATGTGAGAATGACATTAAAAATGCAACATTACGGATGGGAAACGAAAGCGTCGAATTTAAAAATTATTAATGGTCCTGTCAGATTTACGTGAGAAACGGAACGGAGTTCAAAATCTTTTCAACATCATCCATTGAATAATGGTAAAGAGCAAGAGGCAACAGCAGGGCGTCAACCTACATGCGAAAGTGCTTCTTGAATGGTCGGGGCGTAAATGGCAAAAAAAATGGCGGTAATGGCTAATCTAAGTTCATTACGCGGTACGTCGCATTTTTTTCCTAAAATTGGACAATTTCTATTTCACTCCCGGCGGATGGACTGTCGGACCACCAGTCGAAGAGCTATCGTCCGCAAGACCCAACAACGATGATTATGTTGATGAATATAGTGATGAAGCGAAAGTCGCAAACTAAAAATGCTGCCAACTAAGATTACCAACTAAGATTATCAGAAAGCAAGATTGCCTCAGCCAATCGGCGAGCATCTGTCGCGTGAAAGTGCCCAAAGAGTGAAGCTACTCATGATAGGAAGTAAAATCGTAACTGTGCCGGATGAACAAACGACCGATTTGATCGTGCCGAATGAACAAACGACCGATTTGATCCCTGTTAAACTTTCGTTCAACTTGGGGCCTTCGCTGAACATGCATTCCCACCAAAATTTCAAAATTTTATCGCCAGCAGGGAGGCGACCGAATAACCAATCCCAACTGTAAGGTAACATCCTGACTTCTCAACACACAGCCAATATAGAACTTCGGTGGCCGCGTTTAGACAGCAGTGGTGTTTCAGCGGGTACGCATGTTCATATAAAGACTTAAGCTGAATGAAATAACGATGATAATCTACTACCGAATGTCGTCATGGCATCGCACAACCAGCCAGCAGTTTTTTCAACAGAAGATAAAAAGCGCTCTGCAAACAGCGCCCATCTTCAAAACACACCTTTCGGAGGGAAGATACTTCGTACTTGGACATGAGAGGCACGACAATAAATGCTGTAACACTGTCAAGACTTCGAAGCCAATTCAAGATTCAAGCGACGATACTTTTTTAAACCGTCAACAGGATTCTGGTAAATCTTATCAATAGTTGCTCAGGCCTGCCCTCTGACCAAAGAGCACGTGATGTGACATTCCAACTCTGACTTCAAAGAGACTCATTAGCTCTCAATCAGTGAAGAAAAATCCGGGTTTTGCGTGCAGGCCGGGTTTTGCGTACAGGCATGCTTTGAGACAGCGTCCATTTTCCTTGGGCACGCAAAGAAGAACGCAGACAATAAGTTGCACCGAAATCCATGTTACCTAATTTTTGCAAAGTCCATTATCTCGTCTATCCGGAAAGATGTCTGTACCCCCTTGGCCAGTTTTTTCCCTGGTGTATCGCCTTCAGTTGTTGGGGTGATGAGCCAAAAAATCACCTGCAAAAATGCAAGTTTGTCGGTCATTCGCTGGAGGAAATCCGCTGACGCACAACCTTTTTTCAGGAGAAAAATAACGTTAATGGTGACCTTCCCTAAATCGGTTCCTAGTTTCTGGATTGATTTGGATGGCTATAGTTTGACCTTGAAAAACATTTCAAGAATTGCATGCGAACTTCACGGGTTAACATTTTGCCTAAACCGAAGAAACATTATGGCTCCTGCTCTCGACGGAACACTCAACGAACTGTCGAAGAATTGCTCTACGTCATTTGTGACACAACTTGTTGCAGAAAGAAAAAAGCCAATCTAAATTGAGGTTTGGTCGTATGGAAATGTTTTCTCCTAACTCTTCCGATGGGCTTCCTCGCCATCATTTTTCAGCGTGCCACAATCTGGTTCATTCAGTGTTCGTTGTGGAAAAAGAATGACAACGGCAGCCAGCCCACGTGGTTCTCACAGTGTTTTTATTGATCATCATATCATGTTTAAAATAGAGCCTCTCTGTCATATTTTTGAAGACGATAAAACGCAATAAAAGCAGACGCGATCAAGCAAGAATGCGTCAGTTTAGATTCTCATGTGGAGTGGATCCGACGGCTGTTAGCGGAGATGACACTATTCGCTTATTTTTAACAAATTTCGCTGAGTTATTTCTCCTGGATGTGTCATGCTGTCACCAGAAATGTGGTGCACTATGCTACTTTGTTAAAATTAGTTCACTTTGTGCAAAACGGCACGGTGGCGTGGTCATGAAATAGTTCGAATATTTCAATGGCATAGGAATCACAGCAGTGCACACGACATCGCCTTTGAAATGGACTCGCATCACAAGAAAAGATATTGCACATCTTACCAGCGAAAATGCTCCCGCCAAGCACGGGAGGAAATGGCTGGTTTCATTCTAGAAGCCCACCTGCCTGAAAGATTGCGCAATTTCTGATTGGATATAGAAGTGGCGACTTTCACGTCTCCAGAAAGAAAAGAACCATTAGAGTGATTTGTTACGATTTCATTTCAGGATATCCGGCAGAGGTCTTTAACTACGGCATTATCATGATGACTGGAATATTGTCGCATTTAGTGTTTTCTGGAATAGGCTACATAACGTTCATTCCAACGATGTTTGATCTAAAACTGACCAGTTACTACCAGGTAAGAGAGGTAATAAATGCTTAAGGTATATATCTGCCTGAAGAAATCCAAGACGTTCGAGAACAAGTTACGCCGATTCCATGCTTCGTGGGCGGCACGCAAAGTCCGAAATAAAGATCCAATCATTCGCAAATGGAAACGGAGCCTCCGGCACGTCGCTGAGAGCAGGATCGTGTTGGGGGCTGACTCGGCCGTGTTGTTAACATTTCTGATGACACAACGACGAAACAGAGTTGAAAACGATATTATGTTACGTTTTTTTCGTTTGTTATCAGATTTCGCACTGCCTTTTCTTCTGGTGCTGATTTTGGGCGATGTTTGTGGGCATTTACATCGCTTTTATGAAAACGTGGATCGGGGGACTGGGACATAACGGAATCATGCAGAAGTGGACTGAGGCAGATGAAGTGGACTATCTGTCCGAGGTTTGGAGGGATTTTCCATGTAGGTAGGCAAGTTGTACCTGTCCAAACCTATCCTAACCTAACCCAGGGAAATTGAAAAATCCGCCTCAAAAATAGAAACATTCAGCGTCAGTCTAATTCTGAATCAGTCCAGTTCTCCGTCCAATCAACAGACCTGTAGCTTTGAACCAGGACCGCCATTGTTTTGCCGTGCTTGCGCAGCCTACAAATTTCGGTGAAAAGTAAATGGTCCGACTTTCTTCTGCCATTTTACGTTGTTTTGTATATCACAGAAAGGCCTCCCAAGTTTTTGGAACCACCTGCAGTTATCGTCGTGCTTATTTTGGTTTGGTGGCTTTTTTCGCTCGACGACCTTTGATGGCCGGCACGAAAAATGCCTGCGTGTTTGCTTTCGATAAGGAAATTTATCTTAACGTCTGCTCAACTCAAGTTGGTTAGTGAAGTGAACCCCACTGGCGAAATATTGGGTCCCTTTATTTTCTGCGCCTGAAATCCTAAACTGAGTAATCCCGAACCCTACCTCATTTCTGAATGTTGGAGCCCCTCATTGTTTAACGCGTGAGGTATGAAATTGCGCATTCGTTATATTATTTTACGCGAAACCTGTCAAACTATCTGGCATAACGTGTCATTTGGCGCATGAAATCCCGACGTTCGAAGCCATATCCTCACTATTTCACTCTTTTATAATTATTGTATTGCGACCACAAACAATTTCTAAGTGAAATTATTCATAGCAAAATTTTACGCGTGCAATCCGGGTCGCTACCACGCGTTAAAATACTGGAACCTTAATTTTATACCCGTAAAAATGCTGAACCACTCTGATAACAGAACCCAATTTGTAACATTGAGCCGTTTGTATACAAGGAGGTTCAAGCTTAACCCTGGTGGTTGGGGTTTCGCCCGTTTTTTATACTTGCTGTCGGATTGCGCGGGCAAGTTTTTTCAATTTAGAGTTATCGATTTCGACATGACTGGCGGTGATTTTGCTTTTATCCGCTATTCTTCTTGTGCACCTGTTCAACAGCGAGGACTTGAGTTCTCATCGATTCTTCTTCATAGACTGGGTATATCACCGTGCTGTCTTTTGAATGACGTCTTCTGAATCCAGCGTTCATCTCCAGCCGCTATGGTTATTGCCTTGACCATGGCGACTGTATTTTAAACAGGGGTGACTTTCCTGTTTCTTCCGTTACTGCAATCCAACCTAATCACACTTCTGCTGTGTTCTCCACAACATCCAAAACCAGCACTTCGCTTTCACCGCGTCCAAGGTGACCGCCTATCCCCAACCTTCGTTCTTGTCGACACCCTGGTTCGGCACCTCCACTCACGCTTTGCGCCACCAGAAGGAGGTCCGTGTTCTCACTGTCCCCTGGATCCACATCGGCGGACCTCCTGAACATCATGAGGTCAGCAGATATCCTCACCGGCCAGGAACGGGAAATAGTTTTACAAATTGGCCGCAAGGACATTGACCAGTGGTCTTCCATTGAACGCCACATTCGCAACAAAATTGCCGTTATTGATCTGTGCAGTTCGAAGAGCCCGAGTGAAGTTATTCGTTTTTCTGCAAGTATTAAGTTAGGATGAAACCCCGCAAGTGTTTTCCGTGCCGCTAACGATCACTTGCGCAAGATATGTCTTGAAAACAAGATTGCTATCTTTGACAGCAAAGTTAGGATGTCATCGCCGATTCACGGCTGCTGACAACTCCCATCTCAACAGGGCAGGAATTACGAGGTTGGCGCAGCATATTAACAGGTGATCCAAAGCAACGACTGGACGCAATCGAGATAATTCTGGACCATCATCGAACCCCATCCATCGGTTATTTGCCAGTGAACTTATGAAGAAGAAGTAGGGTGTGCAACATTTTTATGGACCCTGTACGAGGGTCTCCTGGTCAACTTGTATGTTTCTTTAACGATTACACTCAATTTTATAAATTCCTTCTTCACGCATTCTCTTCTCTTTTGTTATTTCCCTTTCACTCACTCCAATTTCTTATTTTCTTTGATACCGCCTCGCTCATGATTCACTCACGTGCCACACTCCTCAACCTTTTGCGTTTTTCCACAACTTTTTTCCTCTTCTAATTACATTGCCTGCATTCGCCAACTCAATTCACCTGTTCGTCACTTCAATTTACCAATCGACTCATTTTGTGTCTTCTCACTTCCCACAATCATGCAATTCATCACAACGCTGCGGTCCTTTCCATCTGCAACAATCATGAAAAGGGTAAAATCATCTTGACATTCGTTTCTAAAATTCTTTCTTTTATTGTATAGTGGGAAACGCCATTTCAGATGTTAATGATGGTCACACGTCACTATCATATAACCTTGACAGTTTTTCAGTAGTTCAGTGATTGACATATGAGTGTCCGAGTAAATGTATCAGGTCAGCATTAGGGTTTTGAAAGCTCGATCTCCCCCACGCAGACTTATCAATCAAACTCCTTGCACACAAGTCTACAGTTCCACTTCATCTTTAATTTCCTTCGACATTCAGATTCATAATCGATTCCTTGTGTCGCCCACCGGTGCCGTCTAGCACTCGACGCTGCGCTGCAAGACATATATTTCCACAGAACATCTACTGGGTGTCCCTCACATGCGTCTTGACCTCGAACGTGACCCTCTATGCCAGCAAAGGAAACAAAAAATGCCGGATTTGCTTTCAAACGTCTGAAAAGAAAAAGTGATTGTTGAAATCCTGATTATTTTCCCTGCGAAATTCCAAACTCGTCATGCGTTTCACAACTTCCAATTCAAAACTTCCTATCCAATTCAATTTTCCAATTCAAAATTTCAATTTTCCTCTTTCCACGAAAATAAATCGGTGTAATCTACCGAGAATAATTTACCCAGGGATTCGTCATTTACACACATCGCAGGGCCAATGATAACTAAACCTATAATCTAGCAATATTCAGTGATCTACCTCCTTCGCGATCTCTGGGGTTTTTTTCTCTTTTCTGTCTTTTGTGAAAACAATGGAGCAAAATTCATACAAAAATTTAATCTTTCCGGCATCTGTGACGCATTCTTATTTTGTAAGTTGTTATTGTTCAGTGAATAATTTCAAAACTTCCATATTTGCAAAATATTCAGCAAATAAGAACAACCATACGTGAACCTGAGGAAGACATGTTCAGCTATTGACATCAACATTCTCTCTTACCCGGATGCGTAAAAAATAGGAAAACGAGGTGCGGAACGCCACCATCGGAAAGATGATGGCGTTCCGCATCCACCACATGGCATAAGAAAACCGGTGGATCGCCAGTCCCTGTGGTTTAGCTAAACTCACCGTAAATTTCACGCGGAAAGTCCTGAATACATCCGAATGATGTCACACGTAAAATCTTCAATGCCTTGATTATTTCATGCGTGAGATTCTGAACCGCATGCATTCTAATCCTCAAATTGTCTAAAGTGAAATGCTCAACTCTCTCATTTGTTTCAAGCACAAGATTTTGAATCCCTCTATACGAGCCACCACCCCTTGCCATTAAAAATGTCACATTTTACAGCCACTCCGTCGTCATTTTACGCGTGAAATACCTCATGAAGCCACCCGCACGTTTGAGACGCGAAATGTTCTAAAAGTCGTGAACACGCACCATATTTCATTCGGGATAAGTACCTATATGCTAAATCCCGAACTCACTTCACCATTTCAAACGTTTTAAATATCCTACACTCTCTTCGCGAACACAGTCATTCCTCCTTTAAATTTTTCAATCATTTTCACTTGATCTTTTTTGACCATGCATTTTTAACTTTTCATTGACACAACATTGTTTTTGAACTGTTTTGACTCAGAACCTTGCTCCTCGTCTGCTGCCATCAAAGTTCGCAGCAGCATTGTGTCAATACTCGAGACATTCAAAACACGCGGGCCATAGGAGATTTTTGGCAGGCGTTTGAAGCACGGGGTAATGTTATTCCCCATCTAGTAAGCGCTGTTAAATGCATTCCTTCATGTAATGTGTTTTGCGGTGCATACGAAATGGGAAATTACATTGCGCCGTGCATTCAAAAGTCTGAAAAACTCGCCTATGGCCCGCGTATTCCGAAAACGAAAAAAAATCAGGAAGAAAATCCAACAATTAACCTGCGGTCCCGCACATGAACATGTTATGACACAGTGAATCTCCCTAATTTTAACACGTGATATCCTGAATGCATGAATAATAACCTTTCTGTTTCGCGATAATTAATATAGTTTATCAACAAATGTGTCACCATTTCACGCGAAAAATGACTTTATCCCAAGGATTTCCACTCGACTCAGCTCGTAAAATATTCGTAGTTGATCAAAACGTAGCCAGGTGCCGTTCACAATTATTGACATGCAGTGCAGCGGAGAGATTTGCTGAACCCTCCTTAAATTCGTCCATTCGCGTTAGGTAAACATCCTTCGTGCACATACGAGTATAACTCCTTTTACAGAATAAAGCCCAGTCACTTACGATTCCATCGTCTAAGTAGAGGAATCGCTTTGGATTGCTGGTTCGGTTGAGGGAAGCAGTTGGAGAGTTCAAAAGTGTGGAGGTGGCAAAAAGCCTTCCGCATGGACGCCCGTGAGAAGGCACGAGAATCTCGCAGCAGTCGGGGCTCTCACAGTAACACGAGTACAGCAAGATATCAAGTTGTCTGTTCAATTAAAAATCTTGAGATCACGTCATCCATGTGTTGTTATACGGCGCTTCACACCCGTATTTTTCCGATCTCGTCATGGCAACGAAAGCTTCAAACTTTTGACAACACCTCATGAAGACGAAAATGAAAACAGCGTCGCCACGCCGATGGTAACAAAAACATGTTCTTATACAGTTGATTTTTGCCACAAATGGTCACATGCACGCAGTTCAAGTGAGTACCTAATCTATTTCACTCAAAATTGTGGATTTCAAGATATTTCCAAAATTCTGCCAAAATTCTGCGTGCAACTTCGAATTTTCACCAGAACGAAATTCTGTTCGTGGTTAGTTTTACATTTTTTCGATTTTTCCTCATTTTTCAGTATTTGGAGGTTCGTTTTAAATCCAGGGCAGTCAGAAAGTTAGCTGCTGTACTTTATATCTTGCGAACCATGCTGGTTTCTGGTGTAGTTATCTACACTCCTGCAGTTGCAACAAGCACTGTGACATCAATTCCAGCCTGGGCGTCGACTCTTTTAATTGTAGTCTTAGCTACAACATACACTTCAATTGTAAGTTAAAGGCTTCGTTGCGCCTCATTTTGCACGCACATAGATTTTTGATACGTGCACAGTCAATATGTTCCGTATATCAGTTCTGATCTGATCCAGAAACTTTCGTATCCACAGAGGGGAAATCTGGGAAAAGAGAGCAAGGAAGAGTTGGCCAGTTTTGTCGGACTCCGTGCTTTTTCTCCTGCTTTCCAAATTTAACAAACAACGGAAAAGTTTGGATAATCTCCGCCGAGCTGCCCATGCATGGCCATATTTTACGAGCTGCCCATGCATGGCCATATTTTATATGACTGAAACCGGGTCATATGCCAACAGTCCCAGTGACGTCCGATTCGGAACTATATTGCCTCTGAAAGTGAATGGACCTCCAAAAACGATAGAAAATGTCCTGAAAGTTGGTTAAGATATCTGTAATCGGCCCGGAATGAAGAAAAAAGGAGAGCAAGGAACCAACTGGAAACGTCCATGGAAAAGAACCAATTTCGATCGACCTTCAACAAGGAAGGGGGCCCCAAAACGGTAGGAGGTTCTGGTGGGAAAATTTCTGTTATTTTTGGGGTTTGCAAAGGGAAAATCAATTTT